>JALPCE010000019.1:0-156715 GCA_026538705.1 Aureobasidium sp. GC_Fusr_1
TGTTGTTTTCCCAGTTAGCATTTCAGTTCATTTTCGTCGGCACCTCGGGCAATTGCAAAGTCAACTCACCCTATCAATATCATAATCGTGCTTTTCCAATGCATCAAGTGCTTTTTCGCGTTGGTAGCCCATACCCGTGAGGCGTTTGAGGATGGGATCGTCATGTTCTGTGCCCATACTGATGGCGCGACCGAGTGGCGGCATGGTGGTTGTCCGTGCAGCTGCAGACGACGAAGAAGCCTTTGGCGTTGCCGCGCCGTGGTTGACGCTGAAATTGGGCGTGGGCTGTACTTGCGGCGCGGGCGTGTCAAGACCAGAGAAAATGGCGTCCCAGTCGTGGGGTGCCTGTGCTTGAGGTGCCTGTGTCGAGCCAAAGGGGATGGCGATGGGTGTGGGTTGGTACTGCTGCTGAGTTGCAGCGCTAGTGTTGGATTCAAAGTCCGAGAAGCCGTTGGGTGCGGTTCTTGTTACTGGAGTCTCTTGTGGTGAGGAGATGGTGTGGATGGTAGACTGTGCGGGCGAGTCAAAGTTGGCGTCAAACTCATCAGTGTTCTGATGGTGAGGGAAGCCAAAGTCGAAGTTTTCGCCACCGGCTTCCTTGGCCTCGGCGAGATCGTCAAAGTTGTCAAAGTCGTCGTCGAATGCATCCTTGGTAGACTCTTGGGGAGCGATAGGAGTAACATGTTGAGTGACTTCTCCCACATTGGCAAAAGAAGTGGCACCCATGTCAGTGATACTGCTCATAGGACGAGAGTGAGCATCATGGAAGTGGTCAGATCCAGCCGTGCTGGTCATGGGAGTCTGAGGCTGCTGCTCATGAGGAATTGAGTGCGGCACAGGAGACTGTGTTGGGTCTTCACGAGAAGGCAGCAGACCGGTAAACTCGGGAGGGAAGTTATTCGAGCCACTGCGGTGTTGTCCTTCCTGAGCTGTCTCGTACGATGGTGGCGATGTTTGAGCTGTGATTGGTGGGAGTTCTGACACATTGGCTGTCGATTGCATACCGACAGCACTTGGGCGACGTGAGTCCTCAGCAGCAACTTCACGGTGCTCAGCCGAGGGCACCTCGGTCGTAATAGCGGCTGCATGAGGCTCAGAAGAGCCGAAATCATCACCAAAACCACGCTCACTGTCACTGTCATCGTCACTGCTCGAGTCCTCGCGTTCCAAAGTTTGGATGGGAGGGAACTCGGAGTTTCCGTAGCTCGGAGGTGCCGGATTAGCTTCTCTGGAGACTGGTGTATGATCCACTTCTCTGGACACTGGCGCAGGTGCAAATGGATCGTGAGCAGCAGTGTGATCCCCATTCTGCTGTTGAGTCTCTCCGAACCCTGCAAACGCAGAGTCAAAGTCATGTGCAGGAGCCTGTGCAGACTGGCCAGTGGTCTGAGTCTCCATAGGAGTTTCAGGGAAAGCACCAGGAATCTCTTCCTCTAATTGCTCAGGCAAGTCTCGGGATGCACTCTCATGAGGTCCATCGTGATTCTGAGACTGGATGGCAGATCCAGATGTCTGGGCAGGAGGAGTGGCAACATCCTCACCGCCCCAGGGGTTGGTGCTGAAGGAGTTGGTTGGGGCAGCATCCCAAGGAGAGGCGACACTAGCAGAGTCTTGGTCGCCCAGTCTGCTTCCAGGTGGTGCTGCACGATTGGATGAAGCAACGGACTGATCTCTAGTCAGAGGCTGACGCATAGGCAGGATGTTGGGAGTGAACTGTCTGGATTCTGGAGGTGGTGGTGGGGGCTCATCGTGAGTAGTGGCAGACAAAGTTGGAGATGCAGGAGTCATGCGACCATCAGATGAAGCCGAGTTACCAGAAGGTTCAGATCTGAAAGATGTAACGGGTGGTGTGTGAGGTCCAGCCTGCTGTTGAGAAGCGGAAGGACCGAACAATGCATCGAAAGCACTAGGGCTTGGTGCGCTCGACAAGAAACCTGCTCCAGGCGAAAGAGTACCCTCTTCTCTAGGGGCAGTGGCCTTTCTGAAGAAGGGGTTGGTGTTTGATGGCGCAGGGCTGACAACAGTGGAGGGAGGCTGAGGTGAAGCAACGGATCTAGAACGCTCTTCCTGTGCTGCTTGCCTAGAACGCTCTTCCTGTGCTGCTTGTCTAGAACGCTCTTCCTGTGCTGCTTGCCTAGAACGCTCTTCCTGTGCTGCTTGCCTAGAACGCTCTTCCTGTGCTGCTTGCCTAGAACGCTCCTCTTGCGCTGCTTGCTCTCGCATCTGCTGCTCATGTTCCTCGGCTGCCTTCTTCAAATCGCCCATCTCAGTCTGAATCTTTTCATGCTCACCCTCGTTGGTTGCAAGCTGCTTCTTGTTGATCGCAACCATACCCTTCTGCTGGCGGGCGTCAGATCTCATCTTATCAAGCTGAGGCTTGAGCTGGGTAATCTCGGCATTCATCTGTGAGATGCGCTGCTTGAGATTGGCATTCTCTTGCTGATCTGCCGAAAGAGCCTGGGAGACCTGCTGGTGTTGGTTCTGCAAATCTTGGTAAGTGCCCTCGATCATGGCAGATTCTTGTTGCAGTTTCTTGGTCTCGTTCCGCGAGTTGGCAAGTTGTTCCTCCAAAGACTTGACAGTTCGCACTTCCTGCTCGTATTGAGTACGGAACTGTGCCAGACGCTGCTCAAGTTCACGCTTTTGCGCACTCGACGCCGCCAGGTCACGCTCGTTAGTGGTCTTCTTGGTCTGAACATCTTGCATCTGATTTCTTAGATTGCCGAGCTGGTTGGACATGTTTGCAAGCTCGGTCGTGTCCTGAGTGATGTTCTTGGTTTCTTCGTCATTGGCGTCACCAAGCAGATCATCCATGGCTGAAGGAGGTTGGACACCTCTAGCGGTAGTGCTTGGAGCGTTGCTAGGCGCATTGCTGCTTCCAGTATTATGCGCTGCCAAAGTGGCACCAAATGCCGATGTAGGGATGAAAGGCTTGAACAGAGATGCGGGACCGCCACCAGTCTGCTGAGGAGTGAAATTTCTTGGAGGAGAGTTGGGTGGAGGAGAAGAAGGCTTGCTGCCAGCAAAAGGATCAGCACCGAATGCACTGCCAGTGTTCTGTGCCGATACAGGAGCGAGAGTAGGTTGCTGATTGGGGATTTGAGGCATGGGCTCGTCCAGCCCGAACAGATCCTCAGTGGCCGATTTAGGAAGTTGCGATGAGTTGTTGGCATTGTCGAAGGCGGGCGCAGTGGTCTGAGGAGCTGGGTGAGGCTGGTTGCGCATGGTCGGAGGAACGAGAGCCGGAGGAAGGAAGGCGGGTAAGGGTGCACCACTACGTTGCTGGCGGATCAAGTACATGGCAACAGCGAATTCGTCACGGTTGAGTTGTCCCTCGGAATTGATGTCGGCCAGGTCCCAGATGGAGGCAAGAGTGTCCTCGGGTAATCCGGAATCGCTAAAGAACTTGACAGCCTGTTCTCCGCTGAGGTGGCCGTTGTTCGCTGTATCAATGCTCGAGAAGAACTGATCGTACTTGGCCTTCTCGGGAGGGGCGATCAACCAAGCAGGACCTGTAGTTTGTTGGGCCATGGCGGGTGGTGCTCCAAAGGCAGCTCTTGCAAGAGGACTCTGGGCGCGAGCTTGAGGGCCAGTAAACTGACGGGGGATGGCGGACGGACCAGCAGGAGCCACAGGCGAGCGGCCAGTGGGGTTGGGACGACGAGCGGCGGCTTCGAAGAGAGCTGGAGGAAGGACGTTTGGGAAACCAGCCAATGCGCGACTCTTGTAACAGGTAATCAGGTGCATGGCAATGCAGAACTCGGTCTTGTCTAAGGAGCCCTTTCCCTCGCGATCGGCCAGTTGCCAGATGCGACCCAGTGTTTCGTTGGGCAGGCCTGCTCTTTCGAAGATGGCCTTGGCTTGCTCACCTGAAGAGCGTCAATAAACGAGATTTGCGATGTGTGGTATGGCAGACTTACCTGACAGGTAGCCACCGCCAGCCGACTGATCATACAGATTGGCATATTGTGTCAACTTCTCGGGGTTGAGCGGGGGTATCCTGATACCGGTGCCTTGAGCTTGGATAGGAGCGGCGGGAGGAGCAGATGCGACGGGAGCCGGAGGAGGTGGAGGAGGCATGCCCTCGAACTTGGGCAATGGGCCGGCTGGGAGGTTGTTAGTCGTGGGCTTAGGCTTGGTCTCGTGTTTCGGGACATACGTCTAAAGGCCAGCTCAGCATTAGGCTCGCGACCAGCCTGGTAGTGTCCGATGAGACGAAGAGCGACGCTGAAGCCAGGCTTGGTGAGGAGACCACGGTTCTCATGGTCGGCTATTTGCCAGATCTGGCATTGGCGGTCAGAGAGATTCGCATATTTGTGTATAGCTATAGCGACGTACTTCACCCAGAACATTGGGAGCGACCTTTGTCTTTTCGAAGAAGCGAACAGCAATCTCGCCAGTCACGACGCCCAATCGCTCGGTATCAGCTTGCTGGAACAGCTGGCCATAGTAGCGCTTCTCATCGGCCGACAGGTTGAGGTTGTTTTGATCTGGTTATGCGTTAACCCTGGCCATGGTGAGTAGAAGGAGTGCTCACTAAAGTGGTCAGCCATTATGCCGTGATTGAGGTCTGTAGCCTCATGCGGTTATGCTAAGGGGTATGACGTGGGCCCGAAGAGGTGCGCACTGCAGTCGAGGGGCAGTATTATAGTCAGAGCTTCTGATATACACGCGACCAGCGATCCGGAAGGGTGAGAGATTATACTAAAGTCGGTTGGTTGCTAAACAGAAGAACGACGACGACGGGTACGGCGGAGTGGTCGGCATGGCCATGTTCCATGCTCCAGCCGCATGGCGCGAGCTTGGACCGATGCCATCATTTGTGATAACTTCCACTCGGCAGTACATCCTCATTTCAGCTTTTGACAAGCACTCTATCCGAATCATTCTAGAATTGTAGAATCTGTTGGACATGATGATAGTCGTACAGGTTCAATAGATGGGCACATATTTACACAGATGAATGCATCGAGTTGAGAGAGGTCCTGCCAGTCCAGCCACCAAAACGCCGTTGCCTGTTCGCCTAGATACCCGCCTCCAGAAATGCTCCCCCCATCCTAATCTCCCTTGCGACGACCCTGGAATCCCCTCCTGATTTGGTTGTTCTTGCACCACGCAAGGCTAGGAACATGTTCTTCTCTGTGTCCACTAACCTTGCCCAGCAGCCAGTCTGTCACGCTGACCACTCTGTTGGTGCGTTCTGATCCAGATCCTTCGTCGGCGTGTTCAATCGTGTGTTTGACGATTCGGCCTTGTTCGTCAAACTCGAAGATGAAGAGACCGCAAAACTCCTCGTCGTCTCTTGCCCTGCCGCCGAGCACATCTGTGATTCTCTCCACTTGCTCGTTGGCACCGATACCACGGTAGATGCCAGCCGAATTCTTCTTCCTAGCCTTCCCACATGTCTTCCATTTGACTATGAGTTTCTCGTCACGGACTGCCGAGCTTGCATTGTTGCCGCCATGTCGAATCATACGCTCAGAGATGACGGTGAGTTTGACATTGCCCACTACAGGCACTCGTCCCCAAGCTACAGGCGCCGTCCACAGAGCAGCAAGGTAGGCGATCCTTCCGGACACGGTTGGAAGGTGTGGATGTGTCGAGGGGAACAGGTGGAGTGAGATTTGTGGAGAGAGTATCTCTTGTGGCAGCGGCGACGCAAGTAGGGTGGGAAGACGTTCGTGGAGGATCCGGACAGCTGTTGCGGCGATATGTTAGCAACCTCGTATAATCTCTTCAAAAGTACATACTTTTGCCTAGCTTCAAAGTGCGTTCGTCCGGTGGCTTGTGATCGCCCTCAAGACCACTCTCGGACAGGTAGGGAGCCGAGCTGCTGAACCAGACATGGCTCAGAACAGACTTGGACGATGTGGGAGTGACAGCGACCAGGTGGGTATCGAGCTGGGTGTAACAAAGAGCGGCCGCTGAAGGAGCAGCGGTTACCGTGGCGGCGGCAGCCGCATGGCGAATAGGAGTGCGCACAAGACGAGTTGCTAGCGACGGGCGCATTGGCCAGACTGTCATGTATCGTCGAGAGCGTCCAACATGGGTTGATTGCAATAGAGCTCACAGCTGAGAGGTAGGAATGGTGATTTTGAGAACCGGCGAGCGGGAGCGCTGATCATCTTCCCACTTCCCCACCATGCACGAGAGGCTCCTCCAGAAAAAAAAGAAGCTTCCATCAAGCACGGTCTTCCTTCCGCGCCATGACGTGTACCACCCCTCTACCTAGTACCGTCTTGACCCAGCAGCAGTTCCACACAGGTGGCTGCCGTTCATTCAGCCTATTGTAGGTAGAGTAGGTGCAGTATATATCAGGCACGGCAGTCAGTGTTTCTTCAACGCCTCTCTTATCTCTCCCCCTCCTCTCCCATACACATCATTCATCATGTCCTCAGGAAAACGCATTGTATTCACTGGCGGCTCCGGCAAGGCTGGTAGACACGTTATCCCAGAGCTCGTCAAAAAAGGCCACCAGGTCCTCAACCTCGATCTGATCGACTTTCCAGGAAACGACCACAACATCCTTACCCTCAAGACCGACCTCACAGATAGCGGACAGGTCTACAATGCCCTCACTACTCACTTCAACTTTGCCGGCTACGACGAACCACAAGTGCCCCAGCCACCTGATGTAGTCATCCATTTTGCAGCCTACGCACGCAACATGTTGGTCCCAGACAACGAGTGCTTCAGAGGCAATGTTACCGCAACCTACAATGTCATCGAAGCCGCTTGCAAACTCGGCGTCCCCAAGATCATCATCGCCAGCTCCGAAACCACCTATGGAGTCTGTTTCTCGCAAGGCGACACCGACTATCACTCTTTCCCTCTGGAGGAAGACTACGATGTCGACCCCATGGTAAGTAAAGAAAAGGTGCAGATAGCATGAACCAGAACCCATCAGATGGGTTTTGGACTACTATTTGTTCCATGCTCAAACATGAGAAACATGCTAACTGTACCTTCACCTCTAGGATTCGTACGCATTGTCCAAAGTCTGCGGAGAGAAGACGGCAAGGTCCTTTTCGCGCCGCTTCAACGGCCGCGACATTTACGTCCTTCGCATTGGCAATGTAATTGAACCCCACGAGTACGAAAGAGACTTCCCGACCATTGTTGGTAAACCAGAGACTAGAAAGCGCAATGCATGGTCCTACATCGACGCCCGCGACTTGGGCCAAATCTGCGATTTGTGCATCAAAAAGGATGGCTTGGGTTTTGAGATTTTCAATGCCACGAACGATACCATCACCACCACTACACCGACCGAGGAGTATTTGAAAAAGGTCTGTCCCAACACTCCCTTGACACGCAAGATGGGAGAATTTGAGGCGCCGTTGAGTAATCGCAAGATTAGGGAAGTGTTGGGCTTCAAGGAGGAACACAACTGGCGTCAGTACTACAAGGCCGAGTAGTGGTAGATGCTACGTATACGAATCACGATCAAACCGCAATCACGTCTTCCTTTTTAGCCATTACAATCTAGCAATCAAGAGTATCCCTGTGGCTATATCTGTGTGTTGAGAATGTTGTTGTCTATTTGTCTATTTCTGTGAGTTTGTGATGGTTTAGTCAGAAGAAAGAGTGCCTGCAGTCCAGCCGCATCAATTGGCTGACCCTTCATCTATCTTCGACAAACACGTCGTACTCTAGTCTATATCTCGTCCTCTTCGTCCTCCCACTCACTCTCTTCCTCTTCGTCATCATCGTCGTCAAGACTAGGTGCATAGGGAGCCCTACTCACAGCAACCTCATCCTCATCATCAGACCTCAACATCTCCATCGCCCCCTCGTCATCCTCAAACCCCATCATCTCGGCTATCTGCTGTCGATTCCCCAACTCTTGAGCTGCCTCCATGGCTTCCGATTCTTCCAACTCTCGTCTTTCGTCTTCGGTGAGTGAGGCGTAGAAATCTGCTCTTGTTGCGTCGTCGAGGATGAAGTCTTCTTCCTCTTCTGAGGACTCGTCGTCTTCGTTGTTGTTCGTGAGGAGAGCCATTAGTTGCAAGAGTCCTGCTTGCATTGCTGCTCCGCGGTTGGGTGGCCCAAGATCGTTTCTGCTTGCACTGTCGAGAGGGGATTTTTCGTGAACCTCCGAGCCTTCGATATAGGACAGTTCCTTGCCCGGACGAGACAAGTCAGGTGCTAGACTCAGTATGCGGATTGCTTTTGTGGGAAAGGCGCGGGTGCGCTCAGTGCGATTGTCGTCGTCAGAGTCGCGCCTGCTGCGCGGACTGCGGAACCCGAGGGTGGTATACGTGTGCATGATGCAGTCGTCATAAATACCCATGAAACTGACTGGTACTGCGAGTTGAGGCGCCGAGCTGATTGGTGTCGCCCAAATGGGTTTCTGAGCATCCCCTGTCGAGGGAATCTGGCCAAAGGAAGGTAAAGTAAAGACATAGATGTTGTCGATGATTTCGAACAAACAGCGCCCGTTCTTTATGCCTAGCCAGCCGCCGAGTTCAAAGGTCGAGCCATCGCCTTCGGTGTGCAGGATTGCTGTTGTTTCTGCGAAACGTGCTGGTGATGCTAACGCACCCAAGAAATCTGTACAGATAAACACACGGCCGCCGCGAGAAACACCACACATGTAGTTTCCTGAAATGATGCCAGAGCCCCACTCGTCGTTTTCGATGGCCAGTGGCGAGCGCGGTACTGGATGGGGTCTGTTGTATAGTTTGAGCGGTGTAAGGCGATCCTTGCGTGGGTTTTGGGGTGGGTTGACGGAGACTGTGGGACCATGGTTCGTGGCGTTCATGGTCAGATTGGGTTGGGCGGGCGGATGAGCAATATGAAAGATGTTTTTGCAGTCCTTGGGGTCGAATTTGCCTAGCATCTCGCCGGTGGTTTTAGAGCATACATGGTAGCCTCGTTGGCCCATGCTGTAGCATACGGTGTCTTCGCCTTGATCCAGGTGTCCCACGGCCTCGTTTTCGATGTCCAGAACTTTTTGTTGTTGAGGTGGGTGAACAGAGAGATCCCAGACAAATCCTTTGCCCTCGGATGACACTACACATAGTGTTTCCTTGTCGTTGAAGCGCGAGAGTTGGAAGCCCCTGGTCTCGCAATCGTGCTCGAGTATGCCACCGCGATGGAAACTTCCTCTTTCCACCTCATCAGCCTTCCACACTTCAATCGCATTGCCAAAGCGATCCCAACATGCCGTGCCAGACTCTTGATCGTATTCTAGATGCGCACACATGCGCACATCCTCTCTCCTCAGTCTCCACAACATACGTCCATCATCCATGTCAGTCACACAAACACCACCCGATTGGCTCGTCGAAACAATGAACCTTCTCTTGAAGTCGGGCTTGAAGCGCCACACAGGATCATAGCCCACCTGCACCACACTCTCCCTCACCACGGGCCTTTTATTGCACCAATTCTTCTCCAGCAACAACAATCGCTTGCAAAAGTCTTTCCAGCTCTGTGTACCGCGAAAGTACTGCACAAAACTCCTGTCGCAGCGGGCTTCTCCGAAAGCCTTGACATCACGACCGAGTTTTGTGACTTCACGATCGCTGCGTGGATTTTTGTTGTAGAGTTTGTGTGCTTGAGATGCGTATACAGCGTCCTTGTGTGTAGTGTCCAAGAAGCCGTGCCAGGCTTTTGTGATGGAGTTTAATGCTGCAACACCAGATAGAGGGGTGAATTCAATGCAGCGGAGAACGATCTCGGCTGGCAAGACTTGTAATGGATCCGGCATGATTCGGTTTTGAAAGTCTGGCGAGTTTGTAAATTCGTTGTACAAGAAATTGATTTGTTGATCTCATTTTTGATGGATGAGTGTGTTCTCTTTGATGGAGCCTAGACGTCATGTGGATCGGTAGAGACGCCCTTGGTTTTGCCGACGCTGGTCAGGCGCTTGGATACAGATGTTCTTCGCTCTCTAGCGAAACATGATCGAAAAGATGCAATGTTGAAAGGAGGGTGAGGGTGAGTAGGAGAAGACGGATCATCGAATCACACATAGCTGTGTTCATCGATGGCTCCGAGTGTCTCGAGCATCACAGTAAGGTAGGTTTGACATCGCAAGGTGTCCACACAGCATCTTCACTGGTCGCATACTCGTATATCCCTTTGCAGGCAGCAGCTCAAACCCATCTTGAAGACTCAGAATTACTTGATCAATGTTTTCGTTGCCATCTCGCTGCTTCCATCCAATCATGATGTGACAACACTTCACTTGGCCTCATCGCCCTACCGGCTCGAAGTCAAGTAATCCCAAAACTTGTGTTCCAGACTCTGCGACCCAGCAAGAATGAGAAGGCTCTGTGACTTTGTGCGAAATGTCTACGAGCGCGCACTTCAGAAGCGCCTTTTGGGGAGACAGTAGAGTCGCGTCAGCGACTTGTACTGTCTGCTCCAACATGAGCTCAAGCTCGCCACAACACATACAACACTCACACAAACATAACATTTTGTGTGGCGTAGCCCCGTTCAGAAGACCAACGCAGTCCCATCGCCAACATCATTTCTTCTCCAATCTCCAGCTGTGAAAGCCAGAGGATCAATGAAAAAAAGTAGAGATTCGCGTCAGCTCGAGGTAGTGCAATACGAGCGACACTGTGCCAAAAGACATGAGCAAGCCCAGAGGTCTTTCAGCGGGTTCCAAAAATAAGAATAATCATTTTGACGGTCCGTAGACCGGTCACAGCGATTAAACTATGAAGAACAGATACTACACTTGATCTAAGCCAAAAGGCAAGAGACTTGTGGAGGGAAAGAGGAGGGCGAGGTGGAGGCTTCTTTTATAGTGATCGAAGGAGAGTCTGCTTACATAAGCGCTGAGTAAGCGAGTTTGCTCTTCGAGCAAACTCTAGGCTCCGATGCAACAGATGAGACTTTATTCGAAGCCCTCTGATGGTGATAATCTTGGACGGTGGCAGTGACAGCGATAGGAGACGATGGACACATACTATGTATAAAAAACCTCGCCCTCCTTCCTTTCCCTCCACAAGTCTCTTGCCTTTTGGCTTAGATCAAGTGTAGTATCTGTTCTTCATAGTTTAACCGCTGTGACCGGTCTACGGATTTTTCCTCGCTGACGCGAGGACAAAATCCCGCCGGTCACAGTCGCTACCTACGACGATCTGGATAGGAAGACGGCGCTTGTTTGGGGATGCTGAGATGGAAAAGGTTGTAACCATGGCAATGTCACGGTACAAACGGTAAGGAATATGGTTGAAACGTAATATGTGACCGGATAGAGTCGACGTGTTACCTCTCTGTGGAGGTCAGCCCTTTCTCTCATGTCTTGTATATTTTAAGGCTACGAATTTACATACTTGGGTTCATGAAGGTCATGATTCCTGTTTGATGTGTTCTGGACTTGTGTGACTAGCGGTCTGAATTTGTGCGGCGTCGACTATTGCCGTCAATTCGCTTACATGTTAGTTGAAGATGCGTAACTGCTCCTGGCTCGCATTACCCTTGGCTACTACCTGCATGAGCGTTCTGAACTCGGGATTAGTGGTTGCGCGAGACGTCAGCAAGACGATGACGGGAGTTGGCGCTTCTTTGGCAAATGCTCTTGCAGTGTCGCGGGCTCGAGTGTTGCGGGTAGTACGTCGTGAGGGACTGGCATCGGCCCTGGTAGGAATCCGCATCTTCCTCGCTTTCACGAGTGGGAGAGGACCAAGCGACGATGTATCCATGTCGTCTTCAGGCGTATCGGTGCTACGACTTGCAGTATTACCGTTGGCAGAAACAAGCCGTGATACGTTCGTGATACGTTCGTGATAAGTTGATTGTGTACCCGGTCGAGTTCTTGGAAGCAAGACTGTTCTGCCTGTCGTGCCCGGTCGAGTTGTGCCTTCGCATAAGTCATATTGTCCAAACGACATCTAGGAAAGTCCTCGTATCTTTTGTCCACCTCTTGACGCGCCTTGTCGAGCCGTGCCTTGGTGCTTTTCAAGGCGTCAATGTCGTGGATTTCGAGCGATCTATATGGAGCGTTCGCGTTATGCGATGGCTCGGTCGGGTTGCTGTCGTTCAGGAGGATATTTTTCGGTAGTCGGTGGAGAAAAGGCATAATCATAAACTTGGCCAACAGCTTTGCAGCACAGAAGTCCGGACTTCGGTCGGTAGATCTGTTGGCGGCTCTCACAGGTGTGCCGTCGAAGAAAGTGTTCCATCAACCTTGATGATTGATAAACGGCAAAATCTCGGCCCTCCAAGCGCTCCTTCTGGACAACAACCACTTCCTTTCTTGGCATAACAATCATCGCATACAACGAACCAAGGAGAGATGACCATGAACCAGGCTCCCAACCCGAGGGAGTTCAATTCGTGGGAAGATGCTTTCCAATATCCAGTTCCGGTCGTGCGCCGGCTCGAACAGCAGCTCCGCTCAAATATCAACGAGAATAGCGACAAGTTGCGCTCCCTGGTCGGCAACAGTTATCGCGACTTACTGAGCACTGCCGAGCGAATAGTCGACATGGACCAACAGATGCATTCAGTCGAAACGCGTCTCGGAGACATTGGTCAAAAGTGCAATGCTCGTGCTATCGAGAGAATTGCCGCCAACCAACAAAGGACCGCCAATGCTCAAAGACATCGCAACTATGCTCGCAATGCTCTCGCTTCGAACGTCGCCCTTCTTCAACGTTGCGTGGCACAAGCACTTCAACTTATCAAACGAGGCAATTTTGCCTTGCGTGCTGCAAAACTGCTTGTTATCTCGAAATTGTTGTTCACCAGTGCTGCCAAATCTCCGGACCCGCCAGCTCTGCTTGACAACCTGAAGTCGAAGTTGGCATCGCTCCGTCGCAAGCTACTAAACCACATCGACAAGGGTCTGGCGTCTGCCACTCTTGAGAAGTCCGCGCTGGTTGACACATTGGCTGCCTTCTCCCTTGCAACCACATCCACGCCAACAGACGTATTGAACCACTTCTTGCATGTGCGGGCCTCTAGTCTCGGTGATCTGGTCGAATTTCCCACACAAATCGACTTACATGATGCATTGGGTCTACTCATCACGACCATCAAAGAAGTGCAGGCCATCTTTCCAAAACAGCTGTCTGCTCTTCTTGGCAGGTTACAAGACGAGCCTTTACTACAAGGCTCAGCCATTCAGGGTATACCGGAGCTCAACCTCGATATCTACGAGCGATGGATCTCCGATGACGTACGCAATTTCACCCCTTGGCTCAGGCATGACCAGTTGCAAGCATCTGCAGCCACGATTGTATTGAAGAAATGGGTCGCTCAAGCAAGATCTAAACTCCTGAAAGGACTGAATTTGCTACTTGAGTATACCCATGACTTATCGGTAATGACCATGTTACGGAAAGAATTCATTTCGCGTTCCCTGTCTGCCGACCGAAAATTGCCTGGTCTTGATCCGTCGAGCTTCTTCGAGGAATTGCGTGCCTCCTTCAATCGCCGTCTTCAAGCTTTGGTGGTTGCGTCTGCCAATGTTGGTGAATATATCGTCGGCCCCTACTTGAGGGGCGAGTATATCCAGTCCATAATCAACCCTGGTCCTGCCGTCGATCTTTGGGATCCTGCCAATCTCGAGATTGATCCGGGCAAAGGATCCATCACATTCCGGAACCTGATAAACAACGCTTCGCAAGGCAAAGATGCCTCACTGCAGGATCTAGTGAAGTCGTTCAACTCATGGTCTACAGACTTGGCCACCTGGTCTACCACAATCAAAGCCATGCGCGATGATAGATGGAATGATGATCTCGATCTCGACATCGAAGACGACTTTGAGATCGATTCTCCTCAAGATCTGCTGGCCAGGGAAGATCCTGATGAGTTGCAGAAACTGCTCGCTTCAGAAAAGGCCAAGTCTCTCCGGGATGCGTATGAGCAAATACAATCCTACGTCGACAGACAAGGTCGCACAGTCCGGTCGTTGCGACTTCTGCGAGAACTCGCGCATCAAGCAGCACTAGGCGAGACACAAAATTCCGCCACGAGACCACCACCGTCATTGTTTCAAACCCTGCGCGAGATGCTTGCTGAGCAAGTGATAGACAAATCGCAAGAGCAGCACAGGGCCTCGACAAAATTGCCAAAGCTGTTTGTTCGTCCTCCAGCTACGGCGTTGTGGGAAGGCTCTCCCCCGCTTCCGGTTCAGCCATCACCTGCCTGCTTCAGATATCTGCATGAAACATGCAGGACAATGAAGGATGTCGGTAGTGATCTTTGGTCGCCGTCCGCTGTCTCGATACTCAAGAGAAGACTGAGAAAGACCATCCTTAAATCACTCGCCAACATTCTGTTGAGCACCAATCACACCAGCGGCTTGACTGCACCACCAGACTCTTCGAACGGAGACAATGAATCCTCTACAGCAGATGAGCCCGAAGAAGAACCTGCCGGCGAAGCGCCCCAGACCAAAACTCCCACACCCTCATCGCCAACAGACCAATCTCCCAGATTAATCCAAGCAATCTTCGACTTGCTATACCTCGACAAGACCCTCGCCGCCTCCAAGCCCAGCGCCAAGACCCCTGGCTTTGAGGATGCAATCAACAGGCTCAAACATGAGGCTGAGTTGGAAGACCCCGCGATTGAGCGCCTGAAAAAGAGCTCTGGCGACTATTACAAAAGAACGTATCTTTTGTTTGGACTGCTTGCCGTGGGGTAGACGCATTGGCATTCGAGGGAAAGTGAAGGTGCTTATAGTGTATCGCATCACCAGTAGATAATCAGAAACTTCTCGTATTCCCTTCTCTTTGACTTTTACTGTGTTCGGTGGGATTCAACCCCGGGGAGGAGATGTCTGCCCTCCTGTCAACATCATGAAGCGACGCGTCGATCGGGAAAAAAAATGCACAAATGTTTCCAAACTCAAGATACGACCAAGGAGAGCTGATGAGGTATCACTCTTTCAATGGATTTCACCCTGCTTCTCGACACTATCGTGCATTTCTAAGATTTTGCATGATTCTCACATGGGTTAGGTGGTCATTTGGTCACCTTTTGACACCTCTCTGTGCTCGTTACTCTGATAACCCTACTTAGCCTCTCTCACGTCGAAGTATAGTAATGTTCTAAGCTTCCTATTCTTCTGGTATTTAATGTACTTCCAAAGGCTCTGGGTTCTCATTGATGTGCTTGGTGGAGCACCTTTGGCTGGTATCTGAATACATTTTCTATTTTCCATCCTCTACTTCTGCGATTTCCGAGTCCTCCTGCACTGCTCTTCCTAATTTCCGACGCTTTGCGTCGGGTTCTGACTCATTGGGTTCCGAATGTCCTCTCTTACCGCCAAATTCTGGGCCCTGGAGACCAAAGGATTCCGAAGAGTGAAGATAAATAATCGACGGTGATCTGACAGACTCGGGTTCCTGCTTCAATTCGATGTCGGTCTCAGGCTCATGTACCTGGAAGTCGCCATTCTTGGATGTGCATTCGATCGTGCTGGACAGAGTCTCAGGCTTGGACCTGGGCAAGGGAGAGTATCTGTGTGGGGAGCTTGATGCACGGCTTGGTGTACTTTGTGGGTTTCCAGCCAAGATGGCTAGAAGTTGAGCCTCGGTGTCAGAAGAGACTGCCTTACGAGGTGTTGAACTCTCAGTTCCGGAGATGGAGTGGGAGCCGCATTCGGGGCCGCGGATCTGTTTGGAATCAAGCATCTCGTGAATCTCCAAAGTCCCTGCTTGAGACATTTCTTTAGAATCGTCAGATTGTTGTTCATCTTTTTGCATCTCGACAGCGTCAATGGGGAGGTTGTTTCAGGCATTGGGAAGCCAAGCTCCAGGAAGCGCATGCATCTCCAAACAATCTTTCTCTTCCAGATCAAGCTAGGAGTACAAGTCAGCGACATTACCACTTAATGTACTGCCATGATCATATCTTATCTGGAGTATCGTCCCATTGAAGCATGAAGACATAGCCTCGCAAGGCATCGTCAGACTGCAGAGCAGCGATGAACATGTCACCCAGTGGTGCACTGCGGGAGACTTCAAGCCATACTGGAGGTACGTTAGATGCTGTCCTGATCCCGAGTTTGATCTAGCGGACCGTCGACTCGTTAGAGGTGTTATAGTGATGGGCTGGTGGAAAGGCCGTATTTGCAGCGGGCTGCATACTATATCGCTCTTGTATAGTTTGCTGATCTCTCTGCAACAGCTCTTGATAGAGTCTGCTTGCGTCGTTCTCTTGCTTGGGCCTTCGTTTGGGCTGATGCTTTGAAGTAGCCGTAGGATCGCGCAGACTCTCGAGTATGTTCTTCGACTCAATCCAACCGTCTGGTATCCTTGATATTTTTGGCCGAAGCTTCGCATCTTGTGGTTGAGATGTATCTTCATGATCCAACCGAGGTCGTCCTGAGGGACGTGGTTTCGTGGGACCCCACGGGCTTTCTACAGATGTTACAATGTAGCACTCTCGACAGGTTTGGAGACCATGTTTGTCAGCACGCTGATTGACAGGATTCCAACCACCACATGTGCGACATGGCAACTCCCTTGGAAAGCTGAAGTTATGACGACGGAATATCTTACGATACTCGTCATCAGATTCAGACCCATAGGTTTTGCGCGGCCAAACACTGGCGTTTTGAGACGGGTTGACGACCGGGTCGGCCATATCATCAGCCTCTGAATCCTGGGGAGAGTCCTTGAATTCTCCCACGATAGTCCGGGAATGTTTTCCTTGCCGGTCACTCGTGGTTTCCTCGACGTCCTTACCAGTCTTTGAACAAGGAGAAGGCTCTTTGTTCTCTTTCTTGACGATTGATGATCGTGAGGAGCCTTTGCCTGTAGATCCTCTTCGAAAACGCTCATTATCGAAGGTATTCGAACTTAAAATTCTTGCATATTCAGGATCCACAGGAGCAATGGAAGCTTTCTCACGAAGGCGTTCGTGGGTTGCCATCTCCTGCAAAGCCTGAAACCTTGGGTTTAGGATGGTGGGAGCATTGTCAATAAGAAGGCTGGTTTCATCACTGTGCACCGTAAAGCCATGCATGTTCTCGTTGGTGAGCGAGTGGGTGTTGCTATCGTCTTGTTCTTGTTTGACTTCCATAGATTGTTCGGGTGGTGCGGCATCTGAGGATATCTCTGTCGTATCGCTCTTGTTTTGGGCAGATTGAGCTTCATGCTCGTTCATGATGTCCTCTCCAAGTATTGTGTCTTGGATGAGAGGCTTTGGTTCGCTGGTGTCCCCAGAGCTTTCGTCCGAGGAAAAAAGTTCTTCGACAACGTGTCTCGGGATCTTGGTCCTCATGTTAGATTATGCTGTACGTTCTTACTGGGAGTTCTACTGAAGATGATGTAAGATAAGATGTGTTGTTAGAGAAGGGCGTATCGAAGACGTTGCATGGGTTGCAATCGGGAAATGTCCCGAAGGAGGTCGCTCGTTGGAGTTGTGTTCAGGTTGGAAAGTAGTGTTGCATTGCGACCGAGTACTATTATTATAAATAGTGTCAGCACCGGAGCAAGCGTCGATTGTTGAGCTCGAGGTCGACCCGAGAGTCTCGACGCAACAAAAGTGAACACTCGTAACTAGTGGCGGACTGGAAAGAAGTACTTGTGAGTTGTAATCGGCGAACCAAAGATAGCCAGGTTGGGGCAGAGACCTGATTGTTGAGTCGACCTCGACTCGACAAAACCCAATCCTTTCAGCGAACGGTGGTATATCCAAGTGAGCTACTTGTGCGTTATATCCGAGTGAAAAAAGTCAATCTTGTCGAAAGTGAGCGTCGGTCATCGGGTTTGTCGTCGACAGAAAAGAGTGACTATCAGCATATCTCGACAGAAGTATGACAGTCGCGAGAAAGGCCCTGCATTGTCATGGTGTCAGGATAGGGAGGTAAAGCTGCGGAAGACCACTTCGCATTGGCACATTGAAAACATCTCTGTGGAAGGAGCGACTGTTCGAACTTAATCCTGTATTCTCACAACATCAACATGGAGACATCCACAGATGGGAGCCTCGAGGGGAAGGAATGGTTCACCTTCTGTCACTTCCCACTATGCTTTATATTCCATCCAAACCCAACTCCATTCAGCAATCGGTAAGTTGGCCCAATCAGGAAACCCTACGCTTTGCGATAAAACTCCCAAAAGTCCTTGGTTCGACCCTCGGATGTAGCGGAACATTATGTTCTTTCTCTCTTGCGAAGGTAGAATACTTTGCATGCAGGAGGGGATTTTTCCAAGATGCCACAGCAGCTTGGTTTTTTGCTTTTTCGTGCTCTCGCGGAATGCGAGATGGTCGGATTCAGTTGTCAGAATTCGCAATGCTTTTGGAAGTCGATGGGTGGCTAGAGAGATGAAGACAATTTGTTTGCATTCAGTAGATGACCATGGATAAAAAAACATACTGTGCATTTTGATAGTCATGAAACCCGTACCGCGTCATTACTGAGATCAAGCATACTGTGCAGAAGCCTTCTCACACCACTCCCAAAGCTTCTCGTCACCTCCATTTTCCATCGCCTCAGCAACATCCCCACGCACAGGACCAAAACGACCCCACGGAATGATAAACTTGCCAGCATTCTCAAGACGACCAGCTTCCTCGCCCCAGCCAGCGAATAGCTCGGTATAAGCGCCAAGCTGGACTGGGTACACAATCATGTTGATGAACATGGCTTGCACGCTAGGCGTGTGTCTTTGCAACTCGGACTTGAGGTTTCCGGGATTCCAGGCGTTGGAGATGACGCCGAGTTTTTCGCATCGACGGCGCAGAGCGCTGGCGAGCAGGGCATTGCCGGCTTTGGATTGGCCATAGTTGGCTTGTTGCGAGTTGTGGACAGTGGGCTCGCCGTTCGTCCAAGCTACACCGCCGGTAGGGGACACGAGGTCGACGGCAAGAGAGCCGGCAAAGGTGACGCGAGTGGATCCCGCAGGCGAAGAGGCAGCGGTCTTCTCGATGATGGGCAGCAAAAGCTTAGTGAGCAAGAAAGAACCAAGCACATTCGTACCCATCTGGAGCTCATAGTTTTGGGCTGTCTTCGAGCCTTGGGGTGGTGTCATGACCTTTTTCTTTCGTCAGCAACCTCAAGCACGATAGCTAGATGATGCTACACTTACACCAGCATTGTTCGTCAAAACATCTAGACGAGACTCCTTCGCCAGAAATTCCTCAACACCAGGCTTAATGGTGGTCAAGTCAGCCAAGTCGATATGCATAAACTCAAGCTTTCCCTTAGAGCCCGACACGGCTTCACGGATCTCAGAAATGGCTTTGTTTCCCTTTTCATCCGAGCGTCCGGCAATGTATACAGTGCCATCGTGCTGATACAAGATCTTGCTGAGCTCATAGCCGATTCCTGCATATCCGCCAGTAACGATGAACACGCGTCCGGCTTGGTTGGGCAGGTTCTTTTCGGTCAGCTCGGGAGTCGGGATCCAGGCTGATTGTCTGAAGAAGGAAGAAATTGCTGCTGCCATTTTGGAGATTTCGTGTTGTTCGGATGGTGAAATGGGATGAGGTAAATTGGTCTGGAAAGGAAGAAGAGTCCAAAGGGCGACTGGTAAAGTGTATATAAGGTCTCGGAGATTGGAAGCTTGCTATGTCCGGAGAATGTCCTTGGATGCCCGTACAGCCGTGCTACCTACAGAATTGATGAGAGACTATGGTTTCGATAGAAGTGCTGTTTACAGTGCTTGTATATCTGATGTTTGTCTTTGCTGACACACGTAGGAAGAACAAGGCGAAGGGATCGCGCGCCCATGTATGCAGGGGTGAGACCGGACAACGTCACCGCCAAGCTTCTGTACATCAATGTCTTCCTATTATCTAGGCTGTTTGTTATCGCCAGAGGGATCCAATTTGATCAGACAGGATATAAACTTGCAACAGTCAGGCTATCCGCACGCTTGGTCACAGGTAAAGCAAGATCATCAAACACAATGTCAGCAAACATTCTGTGGACAGGGTGGCTCAATCGACAGCTCGGACATCAACAGATCCTGTAAACCGGAATCCGGGAATAGAGAGCATATAAAGGCTCGTATGTTACTTTGTAATGAGTTCGAAGTTCGTCTCACTTTAGGCCATCATAGAATCTCTCTTGCACCAATAACCAGTACTATGGTATGCTATAAAAATGTGCAATAGCATATTAGATCAGGCGATTGCCTATAGGAATGGTCTCATCATCATAACTCTCCTTGGACGTTGCTTTAAAACGAGGATCACTGCGCGATCGTATACTGCACTACACGACTAAGCACTTCGAGAAGGATGGCAAGGTAGACAAGAACAGGTATAAGGGGTTCTCAGAAGTCAACCACACGGTCTCTACAACTCATCACTACCCCTCGAAAACCTTCTTGAGGCAGCCATGAATATCATGCAATTCTGCTTTAGCAAAGGAGACAAACGAGAACGACGAGATGTGTCAGCGCTGAGCCCCCCATGCCGAGAACTTGGTTCATGTTGCCTGTTATAGATTCCAATGCGCCGGCAAGTCCACCATCGCAAACCTCTACAACAAGCATTTCTCCTGAACAGCAGGTTGCAGTGAAGCAGAAAAAGCTGCAACTGTTCGCTGGCCAACAGGCACAGTGCCACAAGATCTCTACAAAACGCCTTCCATTCGAGCCATTTCAACATCAAAGGTCGTCACAATCCACAAAACATATTCGACAAAAGAACAAACATCGACAAGACCATCAAGCAAACATGGCCTACCAGCAGCCTACCGTGAGCTCAGAGCTCGAAAGCGACATCTCTCGCTACAACATCCTCAGTACTTCAACCCCTATCCCCCCTTAATCTTCTTTGCTGATGGATATCATTAGACTACTGCTCCATCATTCTGCCCGGCAAGACCTGCCACGTCGTGGTTGCTCATTGCATGACCTGCCGCATGAGCGGTCACCAGCAGTACCAGGCCAAGCTAATGGTCGACGGCAGATCTGTCCTCAGGGGTGGATGCAAGAACACCATTGAGGAGGCACTCGCTGGCCTCCACTACTGGCTGCAGAGACGTGGCGAGTGGAAGGCCGAGAGATTCCACGGTTGAGAGGTGGGAGATGCATGCCGAATGAAGCATTGCACGAACTCTGGCAAGGGGGGCGCCGCGATGAATTGGAGGGTGTCTCATGGTTACTCCGGGCAGAACAAAGATGCTGAGCAAACGAAAGCACTTAGGCTCAGTTGATGAAGTCCAAATGCGAATCTCCGAAGTAATGTCCCTTTAGAAACATGTGACATGTGTTTGATGAATTACACAAGTCTGTAGGAATGGGGATCATTGTTCAAGGAGAACGATGGTATGTTTCATCGGAACATAACCTGTTGATCGTGTTGACGCCGGCGTCGATGCGCGAGTGAAAGTGACCCGACCTATAAACAAGAGACTGGTTAGCGCCGGAGAGCAAAACAAACCTCAACACCACAATCCTCCTGACGAGTCTGTCTTTTACCACAACACCCAAACAACCACAACCATGCCCGTCATATCTTCGCCACCGATCGCGAGCGTCAGCAACAAAACCATCTTCAAAAGACGTCTCAATCACGTCTACGCCTTCTTCACCGGCAAAGCCTACGTCAAGGGCGCCGACATGGCCGAAAGCGCCCTCGCGTGGTCTCTATGCCGCGGTCTGCACCGTGAGTTCCTTCTCCCGATTGATATTGCACAAAGCTGACGTCTCGCATGTCCAGGCACCGCGAAACATTACCTCCCTGAGTACGGCGACAAGTTCCAAGTCCACGTGCAGACACCCTTCGACAAATTGAACCTCTACACTGCCACTCTGACGATCTCTGGTGAGGACGAGCCTCTTCTGCACACAAGATTCTGTCCTACGCCAGTCGAAGCTCTCACGAACCTGCGCATCATGATCATGGTCTGTGAAAGCCCCGACACCGACATAGAGGAGAAGCGCAATGCACAGGAAGCCGCTGAAGAGGAGAGCGAGGAGGGTCCCATGCGCGACCAAAGCCTGCCCAGAGAGATGTGCGAAGATACCATGCGCGTTGAGAACGATGTCTTCCTGGATAAGGACAAGCTGGCCAGAGAACAGTGGAACTTCACAATGTCTCATCTTGGTAGCAAGAAGACACGCCACAAATCTTGAGGGTTACAAAAGAAAGTGCAAACCTGCTGCTCTGTAATTGCCTTTGTAGCCGGTCTCAGAAATTCGGTCGCAAATTGAAACCACAACTCTTTGTTTCTTTCTTGAACTTATGATTGTGTCTCTATTGTCCTCCCAGGTGCTGAGTTCGAAACGTGTGTAATGATTGAAGAGCATGTCGATTCTCGGATCCTGGGTAGTATCCAGCGAGAAGCGACGAATTAAGGGCTCTCTTGGGACACAGTTCGGGTCCAGAAACATTCGTGCTTTTTTAGTCAGAAGGCCACTATCTACCGCCGTGAGAGATGGGGAGGATACAAACTCTTGCACATCTGGAGGGACTGGTGGGATGGGAGACGACTTACATGCCCAAACCAAGGTGTGAAGATGGAGAACTGCAGGTTCCCGAAACATGGTAACAAAGGGCAACCTATCGGGTGGTCGTACAGCCACGTCACAAGGCCTTGATCGTGAAGCATCGGCTCTCCATCTCGAACAAGGAAACACTGTGCTTACCATGCTGTGCCAGATATCTTTCGAGCTCCGCCCTGATTCTCATTTTCTGATCAACACCTTAACGTTCTTCATTCATCATACCATCAACAATGTCGTCCAATAACGCTCATTCAACTGGCATGAAGGTCTCTGCCTTTCTTCGAGACGAGAAAAAGTCTTGTAAGCAGATGCAGAAGAAGATACTGAGTAAGCGATACAGAGCTGTGAGAGGTGGCACGGATGCTGACGGAGTTCGCAGAAGACATGCCAGTCGCCATACCCCAAGGCAAGAGCTTCTCCGTCCAAGCTGAGAACAACGGAGCAAAATTTGGGGACCCATCTGTCGTTGCCAAAGTGCTGTGGAAGGAGAAGAGAAGCGGGGCCGAGTTTCAAGGACACATGAATGGACCTCCAGCCCACAGCCTACTGTTGGCTCTGACTGCGCTGAGAGAGAAAGCACAGGAGATGGCAAGAGCTCAAAAATGACAATCCCGAAGCCAGGCGCATGCGACAAGGAAGAATGATATGCTAGTAGGAAACGAAGATGTGCGCCCAGCGAGAGAGGCTTCGGAGGAGATGTTCATGTTGCCTGGTTTGTCATTTTCTGGCTTTTCAATTCCACTTCGTGAAAGGCGATGGAGTATCGATTGGACGTGATAATGAACTCATTCCATGCTATTCGAGTGCTGAACTGAGCTTGCTTTGGTGAAGAAGAAGAGCTTCAGGAGAGCTTACGGAGATAGATCTTCGAGCTGTCGGAAACAAGGAAAGTTAAACAAACCTTAGTTAAACTAGTTGGTTGAACGTTACCCCGATAAGGGGCTAATTAGTTGCAAATAGCTCTAAGGGCTCAATAGACTAGTTAGTTAATAGATTCAACTAATGCACGGATCATAATCTTTAACACGAGCCAAGTTATCCCCGGCTATCGCGGTTATCGCTTCCTACAATGACGTCGACGGTTTCTGGCGCCGGCAATGTTCGGCCACGTAACGGCGCCTCAGCAAGGTGGAGGAAAGAAGAAGGAAGCAAGAGAGAAGGAGGCAGTCACGTCATGTGGGAGTGAGATAGATTGTCCTCCACGTCTGACCCCACTATCTCTCCTTCTTCTCCAACAATCCAATCTATTCCTAGCACCTAATCACATATCAACAAGTGTGTTTTCCTGAACAGTATCAGCTACCATATCAGTTGCTGACAGCATCAAACAGTCCAATCCAGACCGCAGCAATGGCCGACGAAACCTTCTACCGTGACCAGATCCTCTGTACGTGCTTGACACTTACTCCACAGCAACAACTCCCAGTGCTGACTCTTTCCCCCTCCCACAGCAAACGCCGCTGTCCTCTTCTCCGACACCTTCCGCATCATCCTGCGCGCCAAGAAGAACGAGGGCCGCCAGACCTACGAGGCCGTCCTCGTCGACGGCTCCAGCCACAAAATCCTGCTTGCCGGCGGACCAGGCCTTCACTCCATCCAGGAAGCCCTGTTCAACCTGTTGATCGCTAGTAGCAATCAGATGACCGACTACCTGCAGGAGCTGTCTGACAAGGAGGCCGCTCGCAGAGAGCACCACGGGTCTACTTCTGGCCATCATGGTACTACTGGCAATCCTGCCTCTACCAGTACGGGTGGAGGTGCTGTGCGATAGGGGCATACGTGCACATGATGTTATGATCAATAGCCTGTATATACGAGTCTAGAGACGAATGACAGAAATACGTCTTATACATGCACGACACAGCCTGCTGGACTAACTACAATACTTTGCATTCAACCTCTCTATGAGCTACAGATAGTCACCACATCGCGGTTGACCCTCCTCAGTATTGTCTAACCTAATAGCAATGCACTATACCATCTCGAACGAGATTGTGTCCGTTAGATTAGACCGTCTCCTTGACGATACTCCCGACTAGAAAGTAATTGTGCGTTCTCACAGCTTGCAAATTGCACTCGACCTCTTCTTTTGTAGAAGACAATAACAACAACGCTATCGACTGCTCTCCCATGTTAACTTACCGTGTCGTCGTATGCTGTCGAATGCAGAGCCGCTTCCTGAAGGATGATGTGGCCATGGAGATATGCAAGCACAACTTCTCCTCCGTAGACTCTGCTCTGTTCTGGAAAGTATTGTGCATTTCTACAGCTACAATAGAAATGTCTAATCCTCCCGAAAGACCAACCCTCCAATGGCATCTAAAACTGCCACTGCCTGCACCAATTAACCATCAACGCCTGATCCACAGCACCCAACTCTCTCAACGTAACACTAGCCTCTGCAGTCCTCTCCGTCGCCAATCTAGGCAAACTTCCCTCTTCAGCAGCCAACCCCTCGTAAAAGTCCAACAACTTCAATCCAGGAATCTTCCTCATATTCTCCTCTGTAACATCCAAGCCCTTGATCTCTTCCAACCACTCGGCAAACTCCACAATAGCAATGGGAGACCCTTCAGAGGCGTAAAAGTCCACAACTGCAGGAACCAATTGCTTCCACTGTACGGTAGATGGATTGACTAGGTGGAAAGTATCCAGTTTCGCTGCTTGTTGGGTAAGCAGACGTGTGCGCGTGAGATCGATGAGGATTTTTGCTGCAGAGTCGGTGGGGACCCAGTCGACAATGTCTTCATTGCCGAGTGTGCGAGGGATCTTGCCGATTGCCTTTGACGAGGCGACAATGGATGGTAACCACTCTTGACGATTCCAGAGACCCTTTTCTGCTGCAGGGCCGGCCAATTGACCCACGCGGACAATGGTAGAGGGGATATTGGATTGTTGGGCTGCAATGGCTAGCATAGAGGAGGCTACGTGTTTGCTCTCGCCGTAGCCTTGAGCAAAAGGCAGGTTATTGTCTTGTATAAACACTTCAGGGACAGAGCCAGAGTGTCCGCTGCCGAGCCAGTTGCCAGTGCTGGCAATGGACGAGATGAACACAATATGCGGGTGATACTCAGCCGAAGCGCTAAAGTCGATCACACGACGAGTGCTCATGATATGTGTTTCCTCAAACGACTCGAGACCCATGTTAAAATCTACAGCCCAGGCATTGTGTATGAAGACATCGACATTGCGTTGCAGCTCAACATATACATCTTCTGCGAGACCGAACTTTTCCTTACCGAACGAGGCTTGCAGGAAGACGACTTTCGCAAAGTCTGGGTCGGCACCGCGTTCTTCGAAACTGCGCTTTTGACGCGATTGAGCATGGGAGCGGTTGAGACAGTACACTTTCGCCACTGCAGGGTTTGCGATCAGGCCTTCAAGCAAGTAGTTGCCGAGGGAGCCAGTACTGCCTGTGAGAACGACAACATGATCTTGCGAACGAGGGTTGTACTCGACAGGCGAGGGTAGATTCTGGGTGTATTTCTTGATGACCTCGTCCATGTTTTGCTCGCGCGACCTAGTTGGAGTGCTATTGGCGTCCTGGCCACGAAGGATGTTGCTAACAGCCTTGGTCAGAGCGTCAATGGTAGGATTGCTGTAGACCATGCGAGGCTTAAAAGCGGCATCACGGGAGCCTTCCTTCTTGGGCAGAGCATGACCGATAGTGTTTGCCAGAGCAAGAACCTGCAGTGAGTCGACACCAAAAGAGAAGAGATCGGCTTCATAGCCTTCATCATCGAATTGCTTGGGGATCTTGGGTAAAGCAAGGCGGATAGCTTGCTTGACAAAGTCGCGGATGGTAGCCTCGTCAGCATTGGCATCGATCTGTCCAAGCGATTCAGCCGAGCCTTCATTAGAGTACAAAGCCTCAATCTCCGACTGGTAGAGCTCATTGGTTCTGCGTCGCATGATGCTACCCTTCGGAGCTCTCTGGAAGGGCTTTTGTGGGTTGGCAATGGCAATCTTTGACTTCCAGACTCTACCGTGAGCAGCCATCTTCTCGTTAGCCCTCTCGACCGCAGGCCAGATTTGCTCGAGGAACTGCTCGGGATCAGTCTTGGTGTTCGCCTCCAAAATCAGTCCTGCTTGGAAGCGGCCTTGTCCAACTACCAGAGCACCTTTGACGGCAGGATGGCCTTCAATGGCTTTCTCGAACATGACGGGGTTGAACTTCTCGCCGTTACTGAGCACAATGACATCGTCGTTACGGCCCTTGTATTTCCAGAGGCCCTTCTTGGTTGGATGCTCCTCGTACAGATCCTTGGTACGGTACTCATCGAGCTCGGGAAAACTCCAGAAAGCACCTTGGAGAGGATTGCCAGGCACACGCTTGATGACCATCTCATATAGATCGCCAGAAGGCTCCATGGCAGCACCAGTATGCTCACACCACTCGAACCAACCCCAGTCGGCACGATCTTCAGTGATGTAACTGTCCCAAAAAGTGCCTTCTGTGGATCCAATGATGGTCTGGATTTGGGTAACCTCAGCGATGCGATCGCCAACTTCTTGTGCCAAGGGAGCACCAGCAAAGAAGATAAAATCCAATTGTGAGAGTGTCTCCATGCCATCAGGAGCGTCGACGACATCCTCCAGGATGGCAGGAGGAAAGAAGCCAGACTCTGGCTTGGCAACTTGGAGGATCTCAAGCGTAAGATCAGCATTGGGAGAGCGTCCCACTGGAGGCAGGATCAAAGGTCCTTGCGCATAGATGGACTTGAGCGCCATGAAGAAGCCCATGGCATGGAACCACGGTAGACTAGTGAAAGCCCTATCAGAACCGGCGAACCTTTGTGCTCTCGATAGACGACCTTCTGGGATAGGTATCTCTCGAATACGGTCGACGACAGCAAGATAACCATTGCGCAGGTAGATCGGCTTGGGAATACCAGTTGAGCCAGAAGTGTGGATGATAGCAACGATTTCGTTAGGATCGCTGCTCACAGTACCCTCATAGTGCTCGACATCATCTCCATCGAAGAAGTACTTCATAGGAGGAACCTCGAAAGCTTCAATCGGTGTCTTCTCATCTTGTAGTGCGAGAACTTCTTCTCGCATGCTTTGTCCATGCAGAAACTTCTTGCTTTGGGTACGCTGTAGGATAGCATGTTGGCCTTCCTCACTATTACGTGTTGAGGCAAGCAGAACCTTGTATCCTGTCTTCTGAGACGCAATGATGGCGAAGATATATCTGATGTCGTTTTGACGGTCCATGTAGGTGATGGTCTCTCTCGAAGTGCTGGTTCCAATAGTCTTGTCTATCCAGCGGGCCATCCTGCTAACAGCTTGTGATAGTTGGCCGAAAGTCAAGGTCTTATACCCTTCTTGCAGGTTGTCGTTGTTTCGCGGGACTTCCACCCATTTTGTGTTGGGCGCAGTTCTTGCCACCTCATCGACAACGTGAGGGATGACACGGAGGGGAATATTGTCGTAAGTAGAAGTCATGATGTTAAATGGGGAGTGTTCGTCAATATGATAGATTCAGTAGGTTGATTTGTTGTCAGTGTACTTGTGCTGTGGCGCAGAATGTCTGTAAAGTGGTATGAGGATCGGGAGGAGAGTGGATGTGGGTATTGCTAGGATGGACTAGCATGCTTATATATCAGACCTCTGCAGGCACGGCATCGAGGATCCTATATCTCAAACCTATCATGCCTATGTTAGGAGTTTGTTCTACACGCGTAGGTTTGTACAGTGCACAGCGATGCTTGGTGATCTTTCGGCCGATGGTCCCGTGAACAGTGGTAGAGCGCGATTCTGTCATCACAACGGAGGGTCTTTGAATTGAAACCCACCAGAGAAAGCATTTAGACTGGCTCGCATAGAACGCGAAAGCACAGCAGTGACGTCGGAGAGGCGTGCCGATATGTGGAGCCCCTACAGACCTGTCAACATTGCCCCAATGGTGATTCAACAAGCATCGCTGCTTCAGATTTGCCTGAAGATCGCCATATAATCAGCCATCTGTGATCATAGCATTACGAGGGTTTCCACGTGAGATTTGCAAGAAGAACATGTCGCTGCGAAGCGTTGTCATTGTCGAGGTTCGAGAACGATTCCAGAATAGTCTCGCCATCGGGGAATCAACAAGATATTTCTTCCTTCTATAGAGTCGAAAGAAGTTTGTCGTGAGAATGTGTTGATAACGTTGTCCGGCCCGGCCCTGCCGCGCAGTACCAATCAATCAGGCCAGCCAACTATGAGGGCATAGTAGGGCTCGATCTAATGCGAAACAAATGTCACAGCTCGGCGATGAGCTGCTGTGCAACAACGAATGTTATGATGGCAAGTCCTGAGAGCTTTGGTGGCTTCCGGTAGCTCTCGCATCAGACGGCATTTTCGCAAGAACCGAGACTTCTCCATCCATCGGAGGAGGCATCCGTGTAGCAATGGCAACCACCCTTCTTGTCGAGGAACCACCGAGAGCCCCGTATAACAGCTGTCGTTGCAAGTCCGACAGACAAATCTCCACAATCGTGGCTTGGAAAGATAGAACGAACGTGAGATTGTGGCTGTCAACTCTCATCGGCATTGCTTGTACAAATTGCTTGGCCAAAATCGGCGACTCGGAAGTGAACTCGGTCGGATGTCTGTCTCTTCCGCGACACCGACATTCAATTCTTGCATATTCTAGCTTGTTCGCACATCAAGAGGGCAGGCACACCTCTCTTCGAATCCTGAGAATGCCTCGATTACAACCTCGTGTATTGCATCGCGCGCGCAGTATCGATCCGTTGTTGCCGCTTGTGTTACAGGGCACGCGCGACCTCGCCTCTGCAAAGAATGAGTTGCGCTGGCTGAGAGAATTCACCATCGAGCAACAACAAAAACAGCATAGTCCTAAGGACTGGAATACACAACATAAGCTGAGACGACTATGTATTGAAAGAGCTCGCGGCAAGCCTTTACAATATATCATGGGCACCGAGTATTTCGGCGACCTCGAGATAGCCTGCGAGCCAGGAGTTTTGATACCAAGGTAAGGAATTATACCGTAGGTTGTTCCTCTCTTTTCTTTTGTTGAAACAAAGGTAGGCAAGAAACTGCTGCTTCAATTACACACTTGATCAGTCGTCTGCATCAAGGAACCAGGAGTCTCCCAAAGCATCTCAAGATCTTGGATCTATGTACGGGAACTGGTTGTATACCTTTACTAGCTTACCACGAGTTTATCACCAAGTACGGCAGAACCTCCAACGATCTGGAAGTCTTGGGTGTAGATATCTCTCCACGGGCATTGCGACTTGCGAACAAGAATCTTCATCGTCTGTGCAGCGAAGGAACATTACCTCCAAACCCATCACTGCGCTTCATCCAAGCAGACGTTCTCGCCACTCCACACCAAGAAACAACAACTCAGCCAACATCCCTGTCTTCTGCTTTGCACACCCACGCCTCCACCTCACCAAAACCCACCTGGGACATCCTCATCTCAAACCCACCCTACATCTCCCCCACCGCCTTTTCCACCACAACAACCCGCTCAGTAAAACGCTACGAACCCCTTCTGGCCCTCGTGCCTTCACCCTCATCCTCAAATCTACCTCTGTCTCCCTGCATCGATGACGGCGATACCTTCTACCCATTCCTTTTATCCATTGCCGCAAACGTCTCTGCCCGCATCATCCTCTTCGAAGTCGCGGACTTGGAGCAAGCCCATCGAGTTGCTGTGATGGTAAAGGAGCAGGGTATCTGGGATGGGATTGAGATCTGGCGGGATGATCCTGCGTCTGATGATGGTGAAGCAAGTACTAGAGACATGGGTGGTACGCGCGGGATCAAGGTTTGCGGGCAGGGGAATGGGAGATCGGTGGTTGCTTATCGTGGCGATGCTGTAGGGTGGTTGGGTGCGAGGTAGTCACTTTGAGGGTTGGCGTGGTGGATTTTTGGTAGGTGTGGAAGACGGGGAGATGAAATGTTTTGCTGCGCTGAGAAGCGTTTTTTGATGCGTCTTGATGTTTCCTAGCTCATGAGCAAAAAGCAATGAGACTCGGCTACTACGCAAGGGCGTCCTGTGGTTCCCAACTCATTGGCTTTTTGCTTTCTGACAGCAGACAAGTGTTTGCATTTTCATGCATGCAGTGCGGCACGGTACAGGAACCCCGACTGTGCGATCGCATAGCTCATGGTTCTTCAAACACACTCAATCAATGTGGGAGGGCTTGAATAAAGAATTGTGACAATGTCTTTCTCTTCACACAGAGAACCAGCAGGAATACGTTCATCGATCAGAAGAATGTGGCCTTTCTTCAGAGTATATCATATACATTCAATTCTTGACCCCAAAAGAACAACGAAACGCCATAGGATATCCCATTTTTATACAGCCCTCCCACAGACATTTATCATCTCTAGATCTTGCTGGCGGCAGCCAACTCCTTGCCAACCCACTTTTCCAATCCTCCTCGGGCAATGATATCTTGCACATTCGGCGGCAGCTCACCGACCTTTTGGCTCCAGCTCTTGCCATTGGGGCCTTCTTGCACGATAACCTGACTGCGCTTGACGTCCCATGTAAACGTCCAGCCCGTCCTCCTCGTCAGCTTCCTCTCTTGGCTGGGGACAGATGTCGGTGCCGGCGGCGGTGTATCCAGCGATTGTCTGTTTTGGCTAGGCTCAGTGATGGCAGCAGTGCCATCTTGAGCAGCAGTGGGAGTATCGAAGGTATCACGCAGACGCTGGATTAGACGAGGGACCTCCACGCCCATCAACGCATTGTTGATCGAGTTTCTGCTGAAAATGTTGCCGAAGCTGCCGGCGACGACCATGGGGATCTTCTTGGCGAGGATGGCGGTGGCGGCTTGTTCTCTGGAGCTGCCGCAGCCAAAGTTGAAGCCGGCGACGAGGATATCGTCGGACTTGGCGATGGAGGCAAACTCGGTGTCGTAGTTTTCCATGACGACGGTCGCCATGCGGTCGGGTGAAGAGGAAAAGGCGTCGTCGTAGGTGTACTTGCCGGGATAGATGCCGTCGGTGTTGATGTTGTCACCATTGCACCAGACGATTTCACCGGTGACCTTTTCAGGGAAACCGGGGAGAATATCGGTGAGCTTCTCGTCGGAAGGCGCGGCCTCGTCAGTGGCACCAAGGGCCTTCTCGCCAGACTCAACGGCCTCTTCTGCTTGGCGGACGAGCATGTCTAGTGCATCTTCGATGCTAATCATGCGCTCTTCCTCAGGCACACCATCGCCCTCTCCGCGAATGACACCGTTCCAGCCTTCAGGCTTCTGGTAGGTACCAGGACCAGCAATCTTACCTTGCAGAGCAGAAGCAGCAACGACTTCAGGACTGGCGAGGTAAGCCTTTGCATCAGTGCTACCCATACGACCCTTGAAGTTGCGGTTGGAAGCACTGATACCCACCTCACCAGGCTCAAGCAGACCAGTACCAAGACCGATGCAAGGACCGCAACCAGAGGGAAGAGCCTGTGCACCAGCATCAAGCAAAACTTGCCAGTCACCTTGCTCCTCAGCAGCGCGTTGTTCGGGAAGAGAGGCGGCGGCGATGTAGAAGTTGACGTGAGAAGGAATCTTGGGGATGACACCATTGTTGGCCTCGGCAGCATCCTTGAAGACCTTTGCGGCAGCGGCAATATCGGAACGACGGCTGTTGGTGCAGGAAACGAGGTATGCCTTGTTGACCTTGATGTCTTGCGCGTTGAGCTCGTTCAGGGGTGTGGCAACCTTGACGCTGTTGGGGCCAGAAACGTAAGGGCACAGAGATTCGAGATCAAGGAAAAGTTCCTTTGCATACTTGGCGTTCTTGTCGGCAGTCAGGGGCTTCTCGAACAGGTCGTCTAGTCTTTGGTGGTTGAAGCGAGTGGAGGTCTTGGATGAAGTCAGGGCAGCGTCTTCGTAAAGAGAGGCCTCGGTGGCCTTTGCACGCAACCAGCCTTGGAGGACACCATCGATAGGGAAGAGACCAGAAAGGGCACCCCATTCGGTGGTCATGTTTGCGATGGCAAGACGGTCGTCGATAGGGAGGGAGTACATGGTTTCGGGAGAGCCGGTGAATTCAATAGCGTGGTTGAGGACTTCGTCGTTGTTGAAGAGACCGGCCAGAGCAACGATAACATCCTTACCGGTGACGCCTGCAGGGAGGACACCCTTGAGAGTGACCTTTGCGACAGGGGGAATCTGCCACCAGGTGCGTCCAGTGGCCCAGATGGAGGCAGCATCGGTACGGACGACGGGAGTTCCAAGACAGCCAATGCCTCCGTACATGTTTGTGTGCGAGTCGGAGGCAACACAGAGGGTGCCAGGCCAGGCGTAACCCTCCTCGACCATGATCTGATGGCCGATACCACGACCAGCAGGGTAAAAGTCAACGCCCTGCTCTTTTGCAAACTTCTCAATCTGGCGGTACTTCTGTAGATTCTTCTCCGTCTTGTTCTGGACATCGTGATCGAGCGTCATGACAATCTGCTTGGGGTCGTGGATCTTTGTTGCGCCAATCGACATGAATTTTGTTGCGACGGGCCATGAGTTGTCGTGGGTCATGCATTGCTGAGGGGAAAGCGTGACATAGTCGCCGGACTGCACAAACTTGTCTTCGGCAAGACCGAGACTGTGACGCTGGACAATCTTCTCGGTCAAGGTTTGAGGGACGGCGGCGGGTTGCTGAGCATTCAGGTAGTCCGAGATACCGGGCTGTTCGAGAAGGGAAGGGAAGATATCGGGGGACGAGGCATTTCGTAGCGGCGTCGATGTTGTGTAGAGGCGAGGACGAAGAATCTGTTGAGTAGCAGCGACGGTGGCTCTGACGACAGGGCGACGAGTGCTGAGTCTGGCTGTGGCCTGCTATAACATTAGTCGTTGGTATAGGCACAAGCTTCGAATCAACTTACCAAACGCAGTCTTGCGCCGGATGCCGCATTCAAGCGGAGAAGAGGCATGTTTGGATAAGAAACAACAAAAACACAAGGGGTATCTCTAGAACAGCAACTCAACCAACACAATTCACTCCTCACACATGTGGATGGACGGATGCAAGAGGCGGCTGCAATGGGGACAATTTTTAGGGCATCCAGACCAATCATCAGTCGTTCAATGGTACAGATTTTATGCCGACTCCGACATCGCTGTGCACAAAGTTATGCCACATATCGAGCACTTCCATGGGCAGAAACCTCAAGCATCAACGCCACTCACTCTTAGCAATTGAATAGTAAACAACTCTTGCCGTATCCTCTAGACCAAGGTCCTTAACCTCATGGTAATTATTCCAACTGTCCGCGGTTCATATGGTGTTTGCGACTTGTTCATGTCGATGGTCAGAAAGTCGAGATAGAGAAATGCCTCGGGCTTAACAGCGGCAATAAGAGGACTCGAAGCTCGCCCCGCAAAAACCTGAGGCCATGACGATCAGGGACACAGCGAAACGTGTTGCTTCCATCGACTTTCTGCTTCTCCTCGAACAAAGTCGACAACATGGCTCCGTGGTTACTATCGGCGGCTGTGACATTACTGCAACTCCTGCCCGACACGGCAGTTGCTCAAGATGTAGCTTCGCCATTCACAAAGGCTTCCAATGATTCGCTTCTTTGGGGCCCTTACCGTCCAAACCTGTACTTTGGCGTGAGACCGAGACTGCCAAAGAGTGTTCTTACTGGACTTCTATGGGCCAAGGTCGAGGATTTTGCTTCTGTGCAGAACAGTATGTTGTGCGGGGTCCATAGAGAGAACAATGGACTGACAATGAGGGCGAACAGACTTCCGATACACATGCGAGCAACACGAGGGCATGGCTGGCTATGGCTGGGATGCTTACGACCCGAGAACTGGTGGTTCGCAGACCATTCACGACGCTGGAAACCAAATCGACGTTACGACCGACTTTGTCAAGTTCCCTGATCATGGCTCTAACGGAGGATCTTGGGGTGCGAGAATTCGAGGTGTACCAAGAGAAGGCGCCCCAGAAGATCTCAAGACAACCATGGTCTTCAACATCGGTGTCGAGGGACTGGGAAGCTTGGTGGTCGACAATGCTGAAGAGGACGACAACGAGAGTGGCTTTGATGGAGAAGTTGTGATTGCTGGAGAAACTCCCGAGTTGGGTACCTTCACCGTCACGGTCGTCGATCGCAAGGGAGAGAAGCCTAGCCATGTCCATCCCTCATTCCAGGAGAAGCCTATCGACAAGACTCTGGTACACAGTGTGCAGATTCCCGAAGCTGCTTTGTGGCAGGCCAAGCGTATGTTGCATTTCTCGCGCGCCATCGTGTTTCAACACTGACATATGAACAGCCGTCCTTTTCTCCTCCATGAAGACGACCCTTGACAAGTACATCGAAGTCTACACAGCCGAAGCAATGCCTCCTCCAATGCAAGCTTTCACCATCCCCAATGCGCCCGGTGCTGGTAACATGCACTTCGTGCAGAAAGTCTTCGAAGGCGCATTCGAGTTCGATATCATCTTCTCGTCCGGTTCCGGCTCCAAGCCCATCAAGTCGGCCGACTTGTCAGAGAAGATTGAGACCACTATCAAATCATTCTCTGAGCGCTTCATCCAGTCTTTCAAGCCCCAACAGCCCTTCAACGACAAGAAGCACATTGGCCTGGCCAAGTCGCTCTTCTCAAACTTGATTGGCGGTATTGGATACTTCCACGGCGACTCGGTTATCGACCGCTCATACGCACCAGAGTATGAAGAGGAGAATGAAGGCTTCTGGCAAGAGACGGCCGAAGCAAGAGCAAGGAATCAACAAAAGCTGGAGGGTCCATACGAGCTCTTCACTGGTACCCCTTCGAGACCCTTTTTCCCTCGTGGCTTCCTTTGGGACGAGGGATTCCACCTGCTCCCAATCATCGATTGGGATGTGGATCTCACCCTGCAGATCATCAAGAGTTGGTTCAATTTGATGGACGATGATGGTTGGATCGGCCGTGAGCAGATTCTTGGACCCGAGGCTCGCAGCAAGGTTCCCCAAGAGTTCCAGACTCAATACCCTCACTACGCCAATCCTCCCACTCTCTTCTTTGTCATCCACTCTTTCCTCGACAAGATCGCGGCTGAAAAGTCTGGCCAACAGGTGCTTGGCTCGGAGAATGCTGACGGGGTTCTCGCCAATCCTGAAGCCGCTCTGCAGTACCTCCGCGATCTCTATCCTCTGCTTAAGAAACACTTCGAGTGGTTCCGCAAGACTCAAGCTGGCGATCTCAAGTCCTATGACCGTCCCGCTTTCTCCAAGAAGGAAGGCTACCGCTGGAGAGGAAGCACAAAGACTCATCTTCTGACCTCCGGTCTCGATGATTATCCTCGCCCTCAACCTCCTCACCCTGGTGAGTTGCACGTTGATCTGATGTCATGGATGGGTATGATGACCCGCGCCATGAAGCGTATCGCGACTACTCTTACCGAGACCGACGATGCGTCAACCTATGCCAAGATTGAGAATGCCATCATTCGTAATCTCGATGACCTGCACTGGTCCGCTGACGAGCAAGCGTACTGCGATGCTACCGTGGATGAGTACGAAGAGCACGCTCTCGTTTGCCACAAGGGTTACATTTCACTATCACCATTCTTTGCCGGTTTGATGGCACCAGATCACCCCCACCTAGGCGAAGTCCTTGACCTCATCAGCTCACCTGAACATCTCTGGTCACCCCACGGTATCCGCTCTCTGTCACAACAAGACGAGCTTTACGGCACTGGGGAGAACTACTGGCGCTCGCCCGTGTGGCTCCCTATTAACTATCTCGTCGTCAAGGAACTCCTCAACACGGCCTCCGCCTCGGGACCTCACCAAATACGTGCGGCCAAGATGTATACCGAGCTCCGTAAGAACCTTGTGGATACAGTGTTCAAGTCTTGGGAAAAGACCGGCTTTGCTTGGGAGCAATACAACCCCGAGACCGGAGAGGGACAGCGCACTCAGCACTTCACTGGCTGGACTAGTCTGGTTGTCAAGATTATGGCTATGCCTGAGGTGCCCGAGGTCAAGGGTGGAAGTGGACACGATGAGTTGTAGAATGATTGTTTCTAATGGAAGGTGTAGATAGGAAGAAAAGTAGAACCGTTTGCTGTTCTTTGCTACGACGAGATGCCATGACTTTGCACGGGACGGCGTCTCCAAAATAGACATACATAGTGGTCTTGATTGTGAATCTCGAGAAATGCTGGTATAGCCACATGGTTGGCAACGAGTGATTGTTGGCAACGAACTCTCACATCTACCAGCAGCACTCCGACGCTTCCCAGAATTGTTGAGCTTCTATCTCCGAGCAAGTCGCAACTCATTTCTGCACCACATCATACGACTTTTGTCACTGTCTTCTCCCACGCAGAAAAGCAAACAAAGCATCGGACCCTTTCGAACTTGCGCCGGCCAGCTCACGCAACCGTCGACTCAACTTTCTCTGTCCAAAACAACCCATCTTCCCAATCTCACCATCCATACGCAAACCAGAACCACCCGTTAGTCACGCAACCAGCGCCATCCTGCCGCAAACACCCACAAAACCATGGATCTTCTCCAAACAGTCCGCAAAGAAGGCTCTCGCGGCGGGCGCAACGAGTTCTCCTGGAGCGACGTCCAGAACGACCCCCACCGCCAAAACTACCTCGGTCACTCGCTCATGGCCCCTGTGGGCCGCTGGCAAAAAGGCAAAGATTTAAATTGGTATGCCAAAGGCGAAAACGGCGAGGAAATGGACGAAGCAGCACAGAGAAGAGAAGAGTTACGAAAGGTGAAACAGCAAGAGGAGGATGAGATGTTGCGGGCTATGGGGTTGCCGGTGCCGGATAGAGAAAATGCAAATCTGGAGCCTGTGGCGCTGAGGCCGGGTATGGGAGGACAGAAGGCTGCAGTGGAGATGGACAAGCGTGAGAGAAGTAGGAGTAGAGAGAGGAGACACAAGCGGCACGACAGTGGTGAGAGAAGACACAAGAGACGGTCACGTTCGAGGGATGGCGAGGAGCACAGACGACATGCACGACACAGGGATGGGCGCGATGGCAGACGAGACGAGGACGCACGCAGACACCATCACAGTCGTCGCGAGCGCTCGAGGTCGAGATCTGGGGATCGCAAGAGACATAGAAGTCGCTCGCCGAGGGACAGGAGGGAGAGGGACAGAGACAGCGACAGACGCAGGCGTCATGATTGAAGCACCAAAAGAATCTACGACCGAACGACAAGGATACATGGAGCTCACTCCAGAACGAAGCTTTCGCATGACGCAGATCAAAAGCTTGCTTTTGGCTGGCCAAGTTTGGCGGGGAAATGACATGGTTGGCTAAATGGACCTGCATGCTCGTTAAGGGACGCGCAATCGCTGTTTGTCTTTCATATCCTACAACCATCCCATTCCTAAGCCTTCAATCCCACCCAATTCTCCATACCGACCCTTTTAGACAGTGTCCAACATGACAGACAAGCTCGGCGACCTCCACCTCGATGCCACGGCCGCAGCCCTCGACGAGATCACCGACCAAGCCGCCGTCCCCGAAGACCCAAAGAACACGCTGCACACACCCTCGGACCACGAAAATTCGCACAAATGGCTCAAGCGCATCTTCCCTTACGATAGCCTCGAGGCCGCAGAGAGCGCCTGGCACATGGGTAACTACGTCATGGACCGCAAGACTGGCCAAAAGACGTTTGAGCCCATGAGCATCTACGTGCGTGTGGGCATGCATGCTCTGTACTATGGGTCCGAGCAAGAAAAAGTCCTGCACTGGAAACGCACCCTCAAGTTGTTGGAAGACCAGAGCAAGAAGATGGGCAGGCAGTATGACGACCCTCAAAGTGTCGATCATATTGTTCCCTTCATCGAGAGCTTCGACTTGCAAGAGACCATGTCTGAAATGAAGGAGCCCAATCCAAAGAATTACAAGAACTTCAATGATTTCTTCTCCAGAGAGATCCGTGAGGATGCCAGACCTATCGACGAGCCAACCAATGTGAGTTTTGTCTCTCTCTTCACCACTTCAAAAGCGTCTACTAACAAGTACCAATACAGGACCTCATCGTTTCATCCCCAGCAGACTGCCGTCTGACAGCCTTCCCCACGATCTCCCTCGCAACAAAATACTGGATCAAAGGCTTCGGCTTCACCGTCTCCAAACTCCTAAACTCGTCCTCTCTCGCCTCCACCTTTGACAATGGTGCAATTGTGATTGCCCGTCTGGCGCCCCAAGACTATCACCGCTGGCACTCTCCCGTATCTGGTGTTGTCGAAAGCATCACCGACATTCCCGGCGCGTACTACACCGTCAACCCCCAAGCCATCAATGAAGAAGGCACCCTCGACGTCTTTTGCGAAAACAGACGCAGTGTCATGATTGTGCGACGAGCGGCTACAAACACCAAAGTCGCGATTGTTGCTGTGGGCGCCATGTTGGTGGGAAGCATCAAGTACAACCCTGGCATTGAAGTCGGCAGAGAAATCAGAAGAGGAGAGTGTTTGGGTGCTTTCCAGTACGGAGGCAGTACGGTGATTAACTTGTACCAACAAGGTGATGTTACCTTGGATGAAGATCTGGTGCGCAATAGCACAGAGCAGACTTGTGAGACGTTGGTCAAGGTTGGTTGGAGGGTTGGTGCTAGTGGAGGCCAGGGTGCTTAGAAAGCTGGCATGAAGACGACGCCGCCGGATAAGAGTAGAGGTATAGGTGCGTTACCCATTCATGGGCATACTGGAAGAACCAAGAAGGTGTTTTCTCCACGACAAGTACGGGTACCTCCATCGCAAAGCGAGAAGCCCACGAAGAAACGCTTTTGGAGGCGAGGTTTACGCTGCAATATCTCATGAGCACAGAAGAACCTACAGTGAATTGTAAGAGAACAGTTTCTCCAGAGCCTCAATCTTTTCCCTAATCAGCTTGACCGAGTCTTAGCGCGCGAAGGATCGGCCGAGGTTCTCGTATCAGCCTATCTCGTCCTTTCAAAGTGATGATGACCATTTAATCTACTCTAATCACATCAAGACTCACTATGGATACCTTGCCTCTAAAGCTATTGTCCTATATCATCGACCTCGCAGCAACGACCGAGGCATCCTCCTATAAACCCCACCTGTCACCCTACGTCACGGTCTCTAGGACATGGCAACACACCATCGAGTCCAAACTGTTCAATTGTATCAGGATCAACAATGACGAGGTCGATACTCTTGTCGATATCTTTGGGAATGTCAATGCTAGCGAACACCGTAAATCGGCATTGCGGCAATTATTCTTACGTGTCTACTGTCCTGTTCAGTCCACAAAGCCATGGAGCGAGTTCAGCATTCCAGAGCGCAGAGATGCAGTCGTCGCCGACGCTGCAACCATATCTCGGAGTTTGACTGCTCTGTTTGAGGGTCTGAGATTTTGGCCTCGGGGATCTTCGATTGTGTTGTTTCTTATGATCCCGACGAATGATACTACCGGGACTCGTGCTATACGTACACGACACGAGATTCCCGCTCTAGAGTCTCTGCCACAAATATCTTGTGTCGAAACCCTTGTCGCTAGAGGACGGAAGAATCTGTCTACGCAGGTTTTGATGCAGATCGCGTCGAAGCTGGTCAATCTACGACATGTGGATTGGGAGATCGATGGGACTGAAGACGTGCATCTGATCCAACAACGACAAAACCGATATGGTGAGTTTTGGAATTCAAACACGCAATTGCCTGACAGCTTTTTCTGCATTTACTTGTTTGAAGTCACGTTATTACTGTCCCTTTTGGGCATCATGACTGACTTGTGAGTGTTTCTAGACTTTTCGAATCAAGTCTCGCAGTTTGGAGATCTGTGTCCCTCACTCACGAGTTTTGAGTTTGCGTCGACATCTCAGGTATCTGGATATCAACTCTGTACAGAGGACTTGAGTGTGCTGCTTCCTTATACCGGTGTTGATCACTTGAGTGTTTCTCTGCGTAAACTTTGCAAATCTATGCAGAGGGTAAAGTTGAGCGATATCGCTATATCCAGTCAATTGTTCATGTCCTCGGAGGACGATGACGAAAACGACAAAGATGAAGGGGGTTTCTGGCCACATCTCACACACTTTGATCTTGAGATTGCTAGTGTTGCTGCTGATGGTGGAAAGTGGCTTGATACTTTGGCCTCTTCTTCTTCTTCTTCTTCTTCTTCTTCTTCTTCTTCTTCTTCTTCTTCTTCTTCTCCTCCTCCTATCTCGGATGTTAGAGATGGATTAGATTGCACATGTCACCAGAATCAACCCCGAGGCTTTGGAAAATCATCGTCATTGTGGCCGTCCAAGCACCTCGAAGAGCTTCTCTTCATCATCGCCAAGTCCGTCGCTCTTATGCCGAAACTCGAATTCTTTTGCCTTGGTGTGGGAAGTGCTTTTGACCCAAGCTTTGGAATGAGGTACGAGGTATCTGGGCAAGAAGACGCAAAAAGTTACGGAGGCAGAAATGCAAAGTTTTTGCAGTGGATTGCAAGTCCTGAATGGCGGATGAGTGATTTGCTGCAAGAGGAATGGAGAAAGATACTTGGGGAGGTTGGGGTGGTGAAGTATGTGGCTCTGTGAGGTGTAGGGATATATAATGGAATGCAGAAGGTGCCTTTGCAGGTCTCAATGTATTAGATAGTGGAGATTCTTGTTGCTGTGGTTGAGCAACCAGCAAGCAATAGGATCGTGATTTAGTGTAATGCGATCGGCTATATTGAGAAACGTGAGCTTTTTCTGCCATTGCCATCCATCAGCAGCTGCCGTTCACCATCTTGACTCGCTCGATGGCGAAAGCAGCGATACCGAGAGTAGCGGCGACGAGAGAAGCGACACCGAGAGTAGCGACATCGAGAGTAGCGACATGGAGACAAGGGTAAGGACGGGAAGTAGACAGGTCAGTGATACCACAGTCACTTTCTCAAATTCAGCCGTACCCAACGCCAGTCCATCAACAGCACAGTCTAATAAAGAGTTCAATAGTGCTGCATCACTGACCTGATGATCTTCCTCCTCCTCTATTTCGTTGCCTACCCCCTTAGGCATCTCTTTCGATTTGGTAGAAGCCAGGGATACTGCGATCGGTCTAGCCTCCCCAACACCCGCGAGAGGCAAGATGGCCCTTCATGAGCGCGAGTTTGATGTTGGAAAAGACTTTGGTTTCGGCAGAGATGCTCTCTTATGCATGTTTGGTCGAAGATACCTTCCACATTCCGATATTTGTGTGTGATACGCATATTATAGTCTGGTTATATTGAGATGGAAGTAGAGGCTTTACGATAGGATATGTAAGATTGAAGAAGATAGCGAATCTCAAAGCCCGAAGAAAGACAATGATCAGATCTATGACCCCCCACCTTCGCTTGTACCTTCTCCATTCAAGTTCGTGAAGAGCCTTGACTTGGACAAGTCCTGATAATCGTGGAGATGCAAGCTTCTCAGTGGGGGGGGTGTTGACCTCTTGACCTTCTGAGGCTTCGATGATTGCAATACCTCAGGCTACTGTGGCTCTTTTTGCTCCGTATGTAAGCCTTTAGACTCCCTCAACATGTCCCTAGTCTTCTGGCGTACAAAGAACTGAAAACCAAGCTAGGTGTAGGCAACCGATCTGTGTTCCTGTTTACTCGGCAATGCTGGTAGTTTCGTACTCCCGCGAGAAGAGTGTAATATGTGATGCGTAGTAGATAGTGGCCATTCCATCAGAAAGATTCTTAAACATAGTGGGTCAAATGACTTTAGACAGCCAGCAGTCATGCCTGCTTTTGAGAACGAGTTAGAAAGGCTTCGACGAAACTTTTCTGATTCCATGGCATACTCGTTGCCATCTATTAGCAAAATCGTAACACTCAGCTGTTAGGCAACTATATCTCTTCGGACCATCGCTATCTGGCACCCCCTCCCTTTTGAGGTAGCTAGATTTCCCCCAACTTCCATATCTGCAGATCCTATCGAAACAAAGACTTGCAAAGTGGTCAGGTTTAGTAGCCCAATATACCTTGGGAAGCCACACTAAATATCTAGTCCGGCCACATCCATACCATTTAGTAGTCCGCTAGTGATCAGCTAGAGGCAGAGAGAAGCGATCGGGTCCATAGCTCTATTCACGTCGATCTTACAGATCAATAAATGCGATAGGGGGAGAGCGGAGGGTGTTTAGTGAGGATCGCTGACCTCTTGACTTTGCAGGACTTCTCGTAGGAAACTGAGGATCTCGACATTGAGGCCTTCAAAGTGTTCATGAAAGAGCCGCCTAGGAAGGATCTCTCAAACAAGAAGGGGATATGGCAGTTGAAGCAGGACAATGTTTGTTGTTTGACAGCAGACAGCTATACTCAGATTGCCGAGAAAGACAAGCAGACTCTAGAGATGATCATCTCTTTTGCACAAGAATTTGATTGGGAGTTGTAGTGAACACTGAAACGATGCCTGATGCTAGCTTCCCAGCGTGCACACAGAGTCTGCGTGTGGTCATATTCAAAGAAAGATCCGTGTCTCTTGTTTCTTCGACATCTGTTTGCAGTGTCTGTTAAAATACACAGTACTTTCGATGGACGGAGCGAATTTCAGTGAGAGGCTGCGTCTTGATCAAATTCTTTGGATATAGCATTGGTTGTCGATACTACTGTGTATTTCTATAGCTTGTGATGCTGCTGTTGTCGCGCTGTGAGAGAGCTCAAACAGGTAGATCCCACAAAGTCCCTTCTAACACGCGTTGCAAAGGCCATTGTTGCACAGCAGCAATCGGATCCTCGTCTTTGCGTATGGGGATCGTAGTTTTCCATGTGTCGTTCCGATTCAGCCTCTGTATCCCAGCCCGTGCTACGTCGTCTGTAGCGTCTACTATCATGACCTTGACGTGGTCCTCAAATTGGAGAATACAATCGTCCGGCCCAAGATCAGAGTCATAGTCTGGCCGTGATAAGACGATGGACTCCAAACTTGGCATGTGAGAGAGCGCTGTGCTGAATCCATCATCGAGCATCCGATTATATAGTGCAAGCCGGCGTAGTTTTGTCCATCTTTCAAACATGAAATCATTGGAGACCCCATCATCATCATCATCATCATCATCATCATCATCATCATCATCATGAGCTTGCTGGAACAACCTGGGGTCCCAGTATGCAAGGTAGAGTTCATCTCTCACACTGCAAAACTCTTCAAGGTGTACCAGCTGCTGAAAGCCGCTGCGGAGGATCGGTCGCAGCTGGTCGATTATGTCTTCCTCGGGATAGTGGGTACGTAGTGGCATATCGATGACTAGTCGCTTGAGGCTGGGACCAAGGAGGGTAAAGAGCTCCATAATCCGAACCACGACCCTTCGCTCACGGAGGGTGTCTCCAGAGAACGGCGACAGGTACAGATTTTCAATACGAATTGGAATAGGAACACCTGTTTCGGACAAGGACCTCAAAAGAGAGTCCAGACGCCATGGTGAATCGACGTAAAGGCAGTGGGTATATAGTAAGAGCCTTGCGGTGTAATTGACAGCTCGCGAGACTGTAAGAAGAGCCAGCAATGTTTTGGTTGTGAAGTGTGATGCTGGATATGCTAGATGATTCGGATCAGGTATCGTGGCCCTAACAATCTGGTCTAGGATCTCGAAGGGTAGATGGACTGGAGCAGACGCGACCATGATTTGCGACAAGCAAGTACGAAGGGAACAACGATTTTTGAGAGCCGGTTCGAAGCGCGCGCAAAATTCGATCAGTAAGACACGCTCTACAGCAACTGTGGCCGGTGTCTCAACTAGGCAAGGGACGCTAGGATGGAGCGAAGGTCGGAAGTGTCGGCTAATGTCGGTCAAGCAGCAACGAATGCAATCAACAACGAAGTAAACAGCATCATCCTTCTCAAAAGAGACGAAGATCGGGAAATAAGGTAAAGCGACAAGAAGACGAACCAATGTAAGGTGTAGTCACTTCGTTCCAGTTTATGCGCTCTGTCTGAATATCTACGGCTCCTGCAACTCATCCCCCAGAATCCTACAGAGTGGGGACAGTGATGAGGTATAACCTCTCCGAGCCGAGACGTCCTTTACCTTCCTTCTCGGCCTCCTCGGCAACAGGAGGAAGCTCCTGTGTAGCATTGAGATGACGGCCAGTGAGCACCTTGTATCGTGGATCAGCGGCAAGAGCGACCATTGTGTCGGCGCACAACTCGGGTGTCTGGCGTTTGATATCAGAAGTCGAGATCATCTGCAAGAACCCTTGGATGAGAGGATGTTGAGCATGCTCTGTGTTAATGGCGTTGCCAGCGCTTCCTATCTCTGTCTGGACCACGCCTGGGTGAACAGCGAAAGATAGGATGTTGGTGTCTTCGAGCTCCTTGCTCAAGCTCTCGTGGAACTTGCTGATGGCAGCCTTCGAGGACGAGTAGGCGGTCATGACTGGGAACGAGAATGTGGCCACCGCAGAACTGGTTGTCATGAGGACGCCAGTGTTGCGCTTGATCATGGAAGGCAGTACAGCACGGATCAAAGACACAGGGGCACGCACATTGACCTCGTGTACATGCCACCAGATGTCCAGGTCATCGTCTTCAACAGCAAAGGGGCCGATGCGTGAGATGCCTGCATTGTTGACCAAGATATCGACGGGACCCAGCTCTTTCTCGACCTGTGCCACAATCTGCTGGGCGGCACCTTTGGCCGCGACGTCTGCGACGATGGAAATTGCCTTGCCATTGGCTAGTTTGATCTCGTCGACCAGGGTGAGGAGGTCCTGCTCACGACGAGCGACAGCGGCGACTGATACACCGGCGGCAGCGAAAGCTTTGGCGATGGACCGGCCGATGCCAGCGGATGAGCCAGTGACGATGACCTGGAATAAGAGTCAGTCATGGTGTTTGATCGTTCAGAAGACTCCTTGACAAACCACTTTGCCCTCGAGCTTGCCGGCATACTTGGCCGGGGCTATAGCATCATAGCTCTCGCACACAGTAGGTAAAGCAGTTGCAGGATTCCAGGCCATGATTGAAATGATTAGCAAATCGAGGTGTTGTTCGATGAAATGCTTGAGACGGGACGAAGCCCAACTCCTTCTTATACACGCGGTCCATCTTCTGATTACGACGTGGTCCTATCAAAGCGCATAGGATGGTGCATCCTTCGTTCGCCAATCCACATGGTGCCAGCGGGGAATGATGGGCCGACTGTCGGGCTGATATTATGCGAGTTACGAGTAACATCAACAAACATCCGCGTAGGATTGAACTCCGTTACGGAGTTAACGTATTTGAGCACCATTTACCCGAAACCTGCTGCCTGACGACATGAAGCTGAAGCACATAATCAATGTCGAATGTCTGTCTATTCTACAAATACCTTCGTCTCTAGCCAGTCGTGTACAGATGCGTATGTGGCCTCGCAGACTTGTACTCGAGCGTCATGACTCCGACCTTGCTTCCTGCCAAACTCGTCCGTGAAACCATGTCTGACACCCTTAGCAAGAAGCCACTTATACGTGCCCCGCTCCCATCCCTGCTCCCAGCCAGACTCCGGAACCTCTTCATCAGCGAGCGAATAGATCATGTTACGAGCCTCACGACATAACATGTCATGCTGAGCTGCAATCATACAGACCCACTTGGGAAGTTCTTGTTTGGTCGCATAAGTAGGACTGAGCAGCTTTTCCGTTCTGTCCTGGCCCGTAGGCACATAGGCCCAATTCAGAGCTGGGCCGACCGTGTTGAGTGATTCCGTCTTCTTCTCCGTACACAAGCGATGGGCCCACTTGACGGGAGGAGGGTGACTCCAGTCAACCGCGGGATGATACGACACTGCTGCTCTGATCAGACCCTGCAGCTCAGGCAGTTGGCACGAGGTCAGTGCCAGTGAACCGCCAGCACTGAAGCCACCCATGACCACCCGGGACTTTTCGATGTTCAGGGTCTCGTCGTCGATGACTGTACGTGCGATCGCTGCGATGTCGAGGGTAGGCACAGGGAATTGATGAACTGGTGCCTTCCTGTAGTTCAAGCTTACGACTACCATGCCGGTGCGCTCACACCATGATTTGCAGAAGAGATCGTCAATAGATGCATCGCATGTTACGAATTCTCCTCCGTGAATGTCGATGTACAGCGGAAGAGCGGTCTTACTTCCTTCGCGGCGAGATTTTGGCAAGAAGACCCGAACTGGGAGCTTCGGTCGGCACGAATAGGTCTTGACGAATGTCGGTTGCGTTTCAGGAGTAGACTTGAGAATTCGCAGGTACGCCAACTGTAGAGTAATGGCGATCTTGACAGCCCATACGAGGAAGAAGTATCGGATGCGAAGGCTGATAGATTCGAATTCGGCGACGATGGGAGTCTCGCTGAGTACAGGAGGTGCGGAGAGCCAGGCCTCGGCTTGTTCGTCCAGTTGTGTTTGTGATTTCATGATTACGGGGTGTACATTGATAGCGGAGCGGTGTTCAAGGGAATGGAAGAATATATATGTCAACAAGAAAAGTCTTGCAAACTTCCTATCTGGTTCAACAAGCTCGCATAGAGAGCCCAAAGCAGCATCACATTCGAGGCCAAGGCCTCAGAAAAATCCTATGGCTTGGAAGTGGAGCATGAATATTAAGGACTCAGCGTTGCCAGATTGTCCATGCGTGAGAATCCTAGATAGAAGTGGTAACTAACGGCCGTAAAAGTCGCAACAACCAGTGTCAAACACGAAGGAATGTTGCTGCCTCAAGATGTGCCATGATATGGCTTGGTCTGGTGGAAGTGCTCTGTGCTCAGAGACGGCCCTTCCCGACATTAACGGCTACGATGACCGGCCGGGAGTGTTGTGTTCTGGCCTTAGATGAGCAACTATGATCGGAGTCTGCAGAAGCGGCGGAAGAAGCTTCTCTGGACGGCCAAGCGCCAGCATGATCGTATGAGATGTTGCGTTGTTTGGAATCAAAGACCGACAAAGAAGAAGAGATGCACAGGAAGTTGCAACCCGAAGCTCCCATGGCCCAAGCTCCCATGCCGTAGCCGACCCCGCTTCCCCGACTCTATCTTGTCATAGAAACTAGGCAGACAAGCTCTCCCTGTTGACTTCACGCACCTGCCGAATCGACAGTATGGCAGGAAACAATAGGACTGAGCGTACTCCGTTGCTTGACGGCGATGCACCTGCTGCCAATCGTCCCGACTCAACGGAGTCAACAGGCAGCCGTATCAAGCGCTTCTTACAACGCAATGGCGTCTACCTGATTATCATACTTCTGCTGTTACTGGTCCTTATTCCCCTGATCATCCAGAGCGTTCGTCAAGGCTCTGAGCACCATGGCCACGGCTCCCATGATCATGAGAAGAAACCCTCGAGCCCACCATCCAACGACACCGAGCTCTGTACATCTGCCGCATGTGTGCTCGCATCTGCAAACATTATCCGTAGTCTTGCACCAAAGTAAGATCGCATCATTGTCCTTTGTACAATTGAGCTAATACCTGTCAGCTACGAGAAGCTGGATCCTTGCGATGACTTCCGCTCATACGTCTGTGCTGGTTTTGATGCTAGCCACGAGATTAGGGAGGACCAGGCCGGCGTGGGCAATCTCCAAATCATGAATGAGAACAACCAACTCATCTTGAAGCATATTCTGGAATCACCCGCTCCAAAAGACACTTCCCTGTTCTGGACTGCAGCAAGTCCAGATAAGGAGATCTTCAGCAAATTGCAGAATGGCTACAATGCCTGCATGAATGAGACTCTGCTTGCTTCCATAGGTTCTAAGCCTTTGCTGGACCTTCTTCTGCGACTTGACAAGATCTATGCTACTGAGAATCCAAGGTCAAGCAAGAAAGATCAGTCGCTTACCAAGGCAGTTGAATATTTGATGGAGATTGGTGTTGGAGGTCCGATTTCTGTCGATGTTGGTGCTGACGACAAGGACCCCGATGTCAATATCATCTCTGTTGGCGCTCCGTACTCATTCGGACTGCCCAGCAAACAGTACTACGAGCGTGCAGAAATTGTTGCCTCATACAAAGGCACCATCGCAACTGTTCTGGAAGCTCTTCTGAAGGAAGCCAATCCTGGCGCACTGTCATTCATGTTGGACGGGGACGATGCTTCCAGCACACTGAGCAAGGATCTCGTTGATAGCGTAGTCGCTCTTGAGAGATCCATGGCCAATGCCGCCCCGGACCCAGAGGATGCCGCTGATGTCACAAAGTACTACAACCCACGTACGCTGAAGGAGACTGAAGCCTACAATTCCGAGATCTCCGTCACGCACATCTTGAACACATTTGCTGGAGGTTACAAGCCTTCGAAGATCATTGTTAGCTCACCATCCTATCTCAATGACCTGTCCAAGATACTCAAATCGTCATCGCGGAACACAATCAAAACCTACCTGGTCTGGAAGGTGGTCCAATCGTGGGCCGGAGCTGTAGAAGACCCAGCCGTACAGCCACTTCTCCGCTTCAGGAACAAGCTGCAAGGCAAAGCTCCTGATGTCAAGCAAGAGCGTTGGAGAACATGCGTGAGTACTGTGGGTAACGATCTCGGTAAGCAACAAGCACCTTCACTATGAGTTCTTCTCCTGCTAACCTAGAACAGAATGGATCATGAGCCGCTTCTTCGTAGAGCGTGCTTTCTCCAAAGAGGCAAAAGACTTGGGTGATCAGATCATTCTTGATATCAAGGATGAATTTACCATCAAGCTCAACGAGTCAGAATGGATGACTGAAAGCGTTCGTCAATTGGCGATCGAGAAGGTCCATCTTATTCGCCAGAAGATTGGATACCCCACCCAAAGCCCTGACATCACCAATGCTGGTGAATTACAAGAGTACTACAGCAACATCAGCATCTCAGCGACCACATACTTCGAGAACAAGCTGTCGGTCATCAGACATGACGTCCGCGAGAGCTGGTCGCAAGTAGGCAAGCCTGTTGACAAGGACGAGTGGGGCATGAGCGCTCAGACGGTGAATGCCTATTATAATCCTCCAGGTCGGTTTTTTTCTTCTTTTTACCTCCTTTTTTCTCCCTTCCACTGACACTACAATCTAGGTAACGAGATTGTGTTCCCGGCCGGAATCATGCAAGCCCCAGTCTTCTACGACCCTTCCATCCCAAGGTATCTTTCTTACGGTGCATTCGGAGCCGTTGCTGGTCACGAGTTGTCTCACGCTTTCGACTCGTCCGGCAGAAACTATGATCAGAACGGCAATTACACTGACTGGTGGGACGACTCCACTATTGAGGCTTTTAAGACCAAGACCGATTGCTTTGTCGAGCAATACCACAACTACACTATTCCTACCAAAGATGGTCGTCTTCCAATCAACGGAAAGCTCACATTGGGTGAGAACATTGCTGATGCTGGTGGCCTTACCGCGGCTTATCAATCGTGGAAACGCCGCGATGACGAGAAGGCAGACTCAATGCTGCCTGGTCTCGATCACTTTACCAAGGAGCAGATCTTCTTCCTCGCATACGGACAGACTTGGTGCGGCAAGATGAGGTATGTCGTTCATTATCAACAACACATTGACATCGCTGACATACCACAGAGAGGAGCAGATTGTACAGAGAATCTACACAGATCCCCACAGCCCGGACATGTTCAGAATCAAGGTATGTTCCAGGTCTACAGATCGATGACTCGTCAGTGTTAACATAGCCTAGGGTACGACCGCCAACTCGCGTGAGTTCAGAGAGGCATTCAGCTGCCCTGTCAAGGCGCCGACTTGTGAACTCTGGTAAAACAAGATAAGTCGCTTCCAGGGATAGTATCATAAGATATGTGTATGGTTAAGAAGCAGCACGTACATAGCAAACGATTGTCATACCTAGTATATTCTGATATGCACACGTTTACATCAAATGTGTGTGCAGAACGTAGTGCTAGTACTCTGTTGCAGCAATCTGACGCACTGTCTGTGACATTGTCTTCTAGTATCAATGTGCACACCAAAGTATGTTGTATTGATGGTTAGTAAGTACTTGTGTTCTGACGAAAGGAAATGATAGGAAGGAGCGAGGTGTCGGTCTCCAATGTTCGTGTCGTGATGCAAATTGCTCTAGTCTGGTAGGCAGTGGTAGCCCACGCACACGCCAGAGCCTGACTCATTCTTTACTACTTATCAACAACAACTGCACGTCTCCAACGAACACGATTGTCGCAACATACAATATGGCTTTGATAAGTATGATGCTGTTGTTTTGCAGCCGCAAACTACATTGGCATCGTTGTGCTGTCATTTCGCCCAAGCGCGTCCTGTCCTAGAGCGTCCTGAAGTGCGGTTGGAATCTACGAGCACCCGACTAGGATAGTGCATCCAGAATCTCCAAAATGTTATCGCGCTACTATGTACAAAGTCTGGAACGCGATAGGTTCCTATCAAACGTATACGACTCTTTTCCATGCGTCACGACGCATACCGAATACACAGAAAGAGATGGGCAAGGAAACAGCTCGTCAAGCTGAGAAACTGGACTTGGATCCGCGTACGCTTCAGGATCATGACGGAACCCAGTATCGCGATTACGACTGGTAGCAAGCAAACGGCTTGGAGATGCGCTGCCTGGTTGATTTACGTGCTCAAGAGGCAGATCACGTCAAGATGGCAGTGGAGTCCGGCAGTCGCGATATCCTCCCAACAAGACCGCCATGTAAGTTCCGTTATCGCTAGGTCCTTGTTACTATGCTCTATAGAGTCAATCTTCGCTTGGCTTGGATATCTGAGATGGAGCGCTCAGCGTCCGTTATGGTCGACACGAAGCTGGAGCAAGCACGCCATTTCGCGTCTTCGCTCCCACTCTCGGGCTGCGCCCAACCATTGGACAATACAATTGTTTCCACATCTGTTATCTCCTCCATTTGTTTGCCCTTTTCTGCTCCGCCCGGGCTGTCGCTACATCCCAAAGACGACATTTTTCTGCACATTAGCTCAACGACTCAATCGTGGATGGGGATGCGCCACAGTATAATGGCGAAAAGGGCGTCCGAAATCACGAAATCGAGGCCTTGTCCAGAATGTGATTTTGATGACTTGAAATAGGGCTGCAATGCTCTTGTAGAACGAACACCCAAAATCATTCTTCCCTTTCTTCAAAATGTCTTCCAAAGAGGACTTCGAGGTCACGACAAATGCCAAAACTCCGTCCGAAGTGGATGAGGCATCCGACAGAAGTTCCATCGATGCGAGAAACCCTTTCAAAGATCCTAAGGTCGCCGAATATTACCGCAATTTGTACGAAGAAGCACAGTACGAGTCTCGCGAAGCCTTTGACCCAGAGATCGAATGGACGGCTGCCGAGGAGAAGAGCCTTGTTCGTCGATTAGACTGGCACGTTTGTCTTTTCGCCTGCGTTATGTTTTTTGCTCTGCAGCTCGACCGAGGAAACATCTCACAGGCTCTGTCCGACAATATGCTCGACGACCTTAATCTCACGACCAACGAGTACAATTATGGTATGTTCTTGCCTTCCTCATAGATGTTAGTGCTAATGATCAATAGGTCAGACCTTGTTCAAATTGTCATTCATGGCTGCTGAGGTGCCATCTCAACTCATCTCTAAGAAGCTAGGTCCAGACAGATGGATTCCTATGCAGATGATGCTTTGGTCTGTGGTCGCTGCCGCACAAGCCGGTCTCAATGGCCGATCCAGCTTCTACGTCTGTCGCTGCCTCATTGGAATCCTCGAAGGTGGCTTCATTCCTGATCTTGTGCTGTGGCTGTCGTACTTCTATACCAGTACTGAGCTGCCTGTCCGGTTGAGTTTCTTCTGGACCGCACTTAATCTGACCACTATCGTTGCGTCCCTTCTGGCGTTTGGCATTTTTCATCTTGACAATGCTCATGGTCTTGCTGGTTGGAGGTGGTTGTTCCTGATTGAGGTAAGTTCAATGACGTACGCCTTTCAAGATCATCGCTTATCAAAACATAGGGTCTCATAACATTTGCCATTGGAGTGGCTTCGATCTTCCTCATGCCCGCTTCCGCTGTGCAGACCAAGACATGGTTCCGTCCCAAGGGTTGGTTCACAGATCGCGAGGTCAAGATTGTCGTCAATCGTGTCTTGAGAGATGATCCCTCCAAGGGCGACATGCACAACAGACAAGCAATCACACCAAAGCGTCTGTGGCAATCTCTCTCAGACTATGATTTGTGGCCTGTAAGTCGTCATGTTCGCATTCATCTCGTTCACTACTGACATTCGAGCAGATCTACGCGCTTGGCTTGGTAGTTTTCATTCCTCCAACTCCGGTCACCAATTATTTAAGTCTGACCCTCAGACAACTTGGTTTCAGCACGTTCAACACCAATCTCCTCACCATTGTGCCCAATGCGGTTACCATCATCACTTTGCTGGGTCTGACCTGGCTTAGTGAGAAGGTCAAGGAACGCTCGTTCATCGCGGCCATACAAAACTTATGGTTGCTGCCATGTTTGATAGCTCTTCGCTGGTGGCCTGGCTCTGGCACAGATGTCTGGGGCACATATGCTTTGCTCGTCGTCCTTCTCGGCTATCCATACTGCCACGCCATCCTCGTCGCATGGACATCTCGCAACGCAGGCTCCGTTCGCACACGCACCATCTCCGCCGCCGTCTATAACATGTCGGTGCAGGCAGGAGGCGTAATCGGCGCCAATATATATAGGGCTGACGATAAGAAATCGTTCTACCACCGAGGCAACATGCAAATCGTTGCTGTCAATTGCCTGGCCATCGCACTGTATGCTATTGCAAAGGTGTACTATATCTTCAGGAACAAGCAGAGGGAGAAGAAGTGGGGAGCCATGAGTCAGGAGCAGAGAGATAACTATATCCAGAACACGACTGATCAGGGCAACAAGAGGTTGGACTTCCGCTTCGCGCACTAGAATGCGGGAAATTCAGTATGGATGGTTATCCAACAGCTTCCGGAGCACTTGGCCGTACACGAACTGAATGAGAGACAGACAGATAAAAGGAGTCTTCAAGATGAAGTATCAGGTGAACCACGACGAGTACACACATATCTCATACATAAAGCATCCACCAGCAGAACAAGATTCAGATATATACAAATCTGCTCGAGCAATCCATTCCATGACCTATCCAAACTCCAAGAACCAAAACGCAAACCCAGCCAAATCAACATCTCTACTCCGCGTCAGAAGCATCGCCAGCCCTGACTGCCGAGGCAATGGCACCTCCAACAGCATTGATACCTCCATCCACTGTTTTACCGATGCCAGGGATGAGCCCATTGCCAGCGTCATCGTTGAAGGGAGCGACGAGAGCACGCTTGCTGTTGTCTCCTGCCCTCACGGCTCCTGCAACAGCACCGCCTACAGCATTGAATCCAGTGTCGACTGTCTTGCCAATGTCAGGAATGAGGCCATTGCCCGCGTCGTCGTTGAACGGGGCGACGAGAGCACGCTTGCTGTTGTCCCCTGCTCTGACTGCTCCAGCAATGGTGCCACCGACGGCATTGAACACTCCGTCTACTGTTTTGCCAATACCGGGAATAAGGCCATTGCCCGCGTCGTCGTTGAAAGGGGCCACGAGTTCGCGCTTTGTGGGCAGGGCGGTGGCAAGTGATAGCGAGAAAGCTGCGATGGCGATTGAGAAACGCATGTTTGGGAAGAATTGATGTAGAACGCTTTGTGGTCGTGTTTTTTGCGGAACGGCGAATGCAGATATTAGTGCTTGATGGATGTCTTTTTTGCTTTTTGGTTTGTTTGGTGTTTGCGTGTAGGATACAGTGAACAGACAAAGGGAAAGGAAGAAAAGGCGTTCAGCGACTTTCCAAACTTGCCATGACTATATATTCTACACTCTGCCGACCGACGATCTCGGGGTTGAGGTCAGCAGTTTGACTTACCTTGATCCAATACCCCAAAGTGGTATCTGCATCTACTCTTGCCTAACTCTGTTCACGCTGATTGACACTCAAGTAGGTCACAAACTTCTCCTCTGGGATGTCATGTGTAGATCGTGCCTTGAGCGCGGAGCCGCGTTGTACATCTCATACTCCTTGCGGTCATGGCATTTGCTGGTACGCATGGAGCAGATCTCGATATAGGTAGATCCCCAAGCCGTCTTTATGCAAAACGCAGGTCATGTATCCGCGGCAGATGGTTCGTAGACCTTGGAAACATCGTCCATCCCTATGAAACAACGGCTTCGGAGTCTGAGACCATCGCACTGGCTTCCCTTCTATATGCTTGTGATTGTGTGTCTTCTTGGTTAAACACGAGCTGTTCATGCTGCAAAAATGTGATGGGAAAGTCGACAACTTCATGACATCATGGTGATGTGTTTGCTCGTACCGACGATCCAAACCACAAAAAAAGAAGATCTACAGCAGAGCGGAACTCAGACATGAAATACTTCCATCAAGAACGACACTTTCAAAGTTGGATGGTTTCATCGTTCTGTCTCTTCATCTCTTGATTGGTACCGGTATGGTATAGGAACGTTTTAATTAATGTTGAATTTGATTGAGGAGAGAAAGAGCTTTGCCTGTTTCACGACATCTCAGTAACAGATCACAGTAAAATCGACAGCGCCGCACAAAAGCTGAAGTATGCAAGTAAATGGATTAAAGAAGCTAAATCTGTTATAGTACATTGAAAAGCTGGATGGACATAAGAAAAACCCGCGCAACCCGCGAGTGCATAATTCCTCAACAATCACCTCATGATCGTAGCTGTCTCCGTCCGTGAAGAAAGTAGTGGGGTGTTCATGATGTTGTGGTGTTGACGGGTTTAGAGGACATCGCCGGTGATGGGGCGAACAATGCCATCAACATTCTCGACGACAGAGTTGACACCGGTGGAGAGGTCGCGCTCGAAGTTGCCGAGGAGAGGGCGAGTAAGACCATCGACAACGTTGCTGACGCCGCCGACAAGACCGCCTGAGGTAAGGCCGTCGACTGTGCCACCGACACCTGCAAGTCCGGAGCCGATCTCGCTGTCAAGGATGGGAGAGCGCTTAGTAACACCCTTGGCGACATCACTAAGAGCTGCGGGAATGCCGCCCTGTGCAACACCGGCAACGAGAGAGCCAACTGTGCCAGTTACACCTTGGACAAGGGGGTTGCCGACGACAGCGTCGAGAAGGGGAGAGCGCTTGGCGTTCTCGATGTGCTCACCAAGGCCATTAGCGACATGGCCAGCACCACCGAGAGTGGTTGAGACACCTCCAACAATACCAGCAACTCCGTCGACAACAGTTCCGACTCCGTCGACGGTGGTACCGGCCGAGTTAACGATGGGGTGGACACCACCAAGGACGCCATCACGCTTGAGGACGTTCTCGCCGGCGGCGTGCTGACCGACACCGTTAACAGTAGAACCGACACCTCCTACAGTGAGGCCAACTCCACCAACAATGCCGCCAACTCCGTCAACGACTGAGCCGACTCCATCGACTGAGGTGCCAGCCGAGTTGACAGTGGGGTGAACTCCACCAAGGATCTGACGCTTAGCGTTCTCGACGTGCTGACCGAGGCCGTTGACGGTGGAACCAGTGCCGCCGAGGGTAGTAGAGACGCCTCCGACAATGCCAGCTACTCCATCGACCACCGTGCCAACACCATCAACTGTGGTGCCGGCTGAGTTGACAGTTGGGTGGACGCCACCAAGGATTTGGCGCTTGGAGTTCTGAACATGCTGGCCGAGTCCGTTGACGGTAGATCCAGTGCCACCAAGAGTGGTCGAGACACCTCCAACGATACCGGCAACTCCGTCAACAACAGTTCCAACTCCATCGACTGTGGTGCCAGCCGAGTTGACAGTAGGGTGAACTCCGCTGCCAACGTTTCCGAGTATGCTTCCGGATTGTGCGATAGGCAGGGCCGAGGCCATGGAGAACGAGAGAATCGCAGTAGCGATAGCCTGAGTGAAACGCATGATGATTGTGTCGAGGGTTTCGAGGTTGTTGGATTAAAGAGTGAAGAAAGGGCCCGTAAAGAGTGGAAGCCTTGTAGAGAAGGGAAAGGTTGGTGAGAGAGTGAAGTAGTTGATGCTGAGATGGATTGATGCAGTTCGGCGTCCACAGATGTTATATATTCATCTCGACGGGACGATCGTTGGTATCTGCTCGAGCTCTCCTGAGACCTATCTCGAATTGATTTCGATAGACCATGCTGCTGGTCCGTGGCAGGCACAGCTTGAGGTTAGTTGCAATCAAGGGACTTCATGACGAGTCAGTGCCTGGGGAAGGTATGTAGAGGTTGCATGCTGTTGAGCCGCCCATTGGCTACAGGTGCCTCCAAGAACGACCGAGTCATACAAGTGTGAGTACTGACTGCTGATCCTGATTAGAACATAGGTAGATGCTTGATGTGGATCAGGAAAAGCTTAGCCTCTTCCACGTGAGCAAGTGCTGGTGGACCGTGAAGCAGTGAAAGGAACAACATGTCAACCGAAACGGCCGCGATGAGGACAGTTGAAAAGTAGAAAGTGTCACTGCATGATTGTCGATACAGGATGATGGTGCAGCGGCTTCCAAGGCGCTTGTTAGATATCTAATATGTGACAGTCAAGGATGTCTGGGAGACAGAGAGTGAACGATGTTAACAGGGTCGCGATGGAAGAGCAAGTCCTTCTTGGCACCTTCCATCCACAAGTGCATTCGTGCACGGACAATTAGAACTCACAGAAAGCTCACACCTCAGCTTGTGCTTTCCTCCATCACATCGCACCACACTCATGTTCTGTGATGCTACAGTACTGGCAATCGAACTGAATCAATCAACATCCAAAATGATAGAACGACAGTTTGTGAGCAAGCAGCAAAGACTACTAAACAGTATGCGCCCAATCTGGGATGACCGCACATCTCATCTCCGGATACTGCAGATCTCCTGGGTAGATCCGACCGTGTGTACATGTCTATTGATTCAGGGACAGATAGTCACTTCTACAGACTGTCACACCAATGGAAGTCTAAGAGGTCTGTCTTGTGACTCACTAAGACCTCAGCTGTCAACCAGCAAGTCCAAAAACCGCTACTCATGGTCTTTGTCTGTTCAACACCGCGCGTGCGGTGCGAAGCGTGGGCTGGTGCTACACTATCACTCGACTAGAGTATAGATCGACAACCCCAGAGTAGCACAGTGCCACAAGGGTCATAGCTGTAGAAGGTGAGAAATGGACATAGCGTTACTCTGATGCCTATGTTGGCAATTGCTCTGTCTTTGCATCCAATGGACAGCAACGGAGCAAAGGAAGTTGCTCTACTCCAGAAAAAGCTTTGGGCTTTTACTCTAGTCATTGCACACTTGTTGTGGTCTCTGGCGTCCATGAGGCACTCAACAATTCAGAAAGAGCCTCACTCATGGATCCAACTCGGAAGCATGGTCTTGGCTTTCTTTCGGATCTGCTCAATATGAATACTAATCAATTTTATACTATCGTGACGTCGTATGGATAACATATTCTAGACAGAACAGAAAGAAGCACATCTATCTATTTTTGCACGGTGAACAAGGATCAGAGATATCAAGAGTTTCAGGTACAGATATGTTTCCATCTGGGAGGCTCCTCCCGTATTCCTATGTGAATGCCTGAGTTCCGCCGCCGCAAACATCTTCGATGGGTCACAAGCCTCCCTTTTGCTCCCCATGACCGCTACAGATCACGACAGATGCTTGAAACACGCCGCGAAAGGTTCGAAGAAACTTGATTTTTGACTATGCTTTTCCATTATCCAAAAACCCATATGCCAAATCTACGGCCAAACGCTATGTGCACTCTATACTCCTTTCTATTGTAAAAATGCTTGGTCTTGCTGTCCACGCATTCGTGTATCCTGACATTACTCGTCAGAGAAAGGCACTAACGGCCGAGCGCGGGTGAGCAGGTCATGGGCGCTAAACAGTCTCTCAATTCATCAAGCCGCTGTGCCCAGCTGTCCTAGACTGGGCAGCAATGTAGATCGCCGTCGGACTCGGAAGGAAGCCAAAAATCAGGGTTGTTAGGTCGTCTCAAAGACAAGAGTTTACTCCATTGACTTGATGTCCTTTGCAACAGTGAATGATGCACCAGTGTTGGCCTTGATGTCCTCGACAGTGACGCCCTCGGCCAATTCGGTAAGAGTGAGACCACCGTCCTTGCGGTCAACCTGGAAGACACACATGTCTGTGATGATGGTGCTGACCACACGAGCTCCGGTAAGAGGCAGCGAGCACTCTTGCACAACCTTGGGCTTGCCGTACTTGTCGACGTGGTCAGTCAAGCAAACAATCTTGGTTTGCTCAGGGTTGGACACGAGATCCATGGCACCTCCCATGCCCTTGACGACCTTGCCAGGAATCATGTAGTTGGCCAAATCGCCGTTGGCGCTGACTTGGAGAGCTCCAAGGATAGAGACATCTACGTGTCCACCACGGATCATAGCGAAAGACTCGGCAGAGTCAAAGGTGGCACCACCAGGAACCATGGTGACAGTCTCCTTTCCAGCGTTGATGAGATCAGCGTCAACCTCCTCCTCAGTGGGATAAGGACCAAGACCAAGAAGACCGTTCTCGGACTGAATCCAGACCTTGACATCAGGGTTGAGGAAAGAAGGTGCCAGAGTAGGCATACCAACACCAAGATTGACGTACATGCCGTTGTGCAGTTCCTTCGAGGCGCGCTTGGCGATTCTCTCTCTTCTAACCAGGGCAGGCGACTTCTCATTAGCAGGGGTGGACTCGGTCGAGGCGTTCTCGGAAGCGCGGGTCATTCTGGCTTCGATACCCTTCTCGGCGGTGGCTGGTACAATGCGGTCGACGTAGATGCCGGGGAGATGGACGTCGTCGGGATGGATGGAGCCCAGGGGAACAATCTCTTCGGCTTCGACGATGGACATTTTGGCGGCCTTTGCGACGAGAACACCAAAGGCTTGGGTCGTGTAGCTGGTACGAAGGTCAGATGTCAAGACTTGCGACAATTGTGGGATATCAGACTTACCGGAAGCGACAGTTACCAGCCTCGTCAACCTTCCATGCCCTCAAGACTCCAACGTCGCCCTTGATTGCACGCTCCATGTTGTAGGTCTTTCCATCAAAGACGCGAGTCTCGCGGGGTGTACCAGTCTCGACCACGGAAAGCTCGGTGGAGCCCTCAGCTGGAGGACCGAATCTGACGGGAATGTCACCAGTCATGATGGCCGTGTTGACACCGGTAGGAGTGAAGAAAGCTGGGATGCCTGCACCACCAGCTCTGATTCTCTCGGCAAGAGTGCCTTGTGGGCACAACTCGATGCCAATCTCTCCAGTCAGATACTTCTTCTCGAGCACTTTGTTACCGCCGAGATATGAGATGATCAGCTTGGTGACTTGGCCAGACTTGACCAGGGAAGCAAGACCACCATCTCCCACACCGGCGTTGTTGGAGACTGCCGTCAGGTTGGTGACCTCGTTAGGTCCTCGTTTGGCGATTGCTTGGATGATGGTTTCTGTCGAAGGCTGTTAGGCTGCGATCATGACTCTCCTGCTGGCAAGGAAGACACACCTGCAACACCGCAAAGACCGAATCCAGAGCTCAGAATGGTAGAGCCGCTCTTGATGTCTGCTACCGCATCCTCTGCGCTCTTGTACACCTTTGAGTTGCCAACCAGCTTTGCAGGGGGCTGGGCATCACCAGCGATAGGCTCCTTTCTCGGGATTGCAGCACTGCTCCCAAATCGCCATCCAATCGGTGTGTAGGTGCCGCTGACCCTGTTGACATGTGTAGTACGCGGCACTCGAGAGCCAATTCTAAGCACGGCATGTCTCGAGCTGACGGCCAATGATGAGACCGAGCGGGAAAGGGAGGCCATTGTGGTGGTCGACGGAGATTAGAATATGTATGAGAAGATAGATGAAGAAGATGGCGCAACGATGTGTCGCTAAGATCAAGCTGAGTACGTGCTTCGGCTATCGAGAGACGGATGTATGGAAGACAAGGCAATTGAGCGAACGATGATGCATGCCCCTCGGGCCCTCGGCCACACCGGAGTCGGCACGGCAAGTTTTGGAAGAAGCATACAATTATTCATGACGTTCGTTGCCAACTACCCCTGAGTCGGCGTCATAGTGAGCAATTCGGTCTTTTTCCGAGTAGACAACGCGTCTCGAACGGCAAGCTCATTTTGTTTTTGTTCGGCAAGTCAGACATCGGCCCGCGGAGGAACGGAGCGTCGGCGAGTCAAAGTGTCTCTCCCGAGCGGCCAAAGATCGTGACTGACAGGGTCTTCTCAATAACCATGCCTGACTTACCTTCAACACAACAATATCGACTCAATGTACGTCTTGAAGAATACAGGGTTGCCGGGCAGAGCTTCGATATTCGAATCATCACATCGGTTGCTTCAGCATGCATATAAGCGGGTACCTTTCATACTCCATAACTTGTTACGGGTTTTAGAATCGCAGTCGTTGTTTTCTCGACTAGCCTTGGGAAAGCCGACATATAGAGAAGCGGATGTGGATGGTAACTGAAGCTCGCCATCGAAAGACAAAGCGGTGTTTTCCACGAGCTTCACACCTTCCTTGCTAGCACTCTTCAAAACAATCAAATCGAGGCGCATGAACTTGTACCTCGTGTATATCAGCTTTGGCCTTTCACCGACGTCTGCATTGAAGCTTCGTCCGGATTTCGAGTTCTGGTCTCCTAGCGATACCTTCTTCCGGCTCAAGCATACATCTGGAGATCCTGGCATAGTCTGTTCGGAGTACCGGCAAGGAACACAAGTCATCAGGTCAACGTCTCTGAATATCTGCAAGGAAGCCAATATCTCCTCTGCTAACGATATGTCAAAAACCAGGGAGACTAGAGACACAGACAAAAACAGTAGCATCGTTGACCCCCTCATATCCTCCCCTTGGAGTCCCGAAATAGTCATGGTATCAGCCTCAGGGATATCTGGCCGCACGCTGCCAGACATGACGTGGCCAATGGACATGCACCCATGTGAGTCACAACGTGACTCTGTGTTGATCAGCTCATGTCGACGACCAAGAACAATTATATGCAAAAAGATCATGAGCAAGTGTCACACAAAAGCAAAATACCAGTGGGAAAGGGAGGAAGGGTATGTGCATAGAAATTTTGTTCATTGAGATTGTGTAATCAATAGATGATGCAGCTCGATAGATAGGGAGAATGTTGTCTGTCGTGGATATAATGGATGGACAAGCTTACCACGTCGGTCAGCAAACTGGCCAGCGCACATGAACCAGCGAGAGCAGCAAACATTGCCTGTATATCAAGCATGCATCTTCCCAATGATTTTCTGTACTCAACCTTCCAGCGATAGCACTATGTCTGAGGATCCGTCCACGGACGCAATCCAGGATTATGCGGCATCAACCAATCCCTACATCAGGGGTCTCTGCGGCGAGATATGCGATCATTTACTGATGCTTGCTGAAGCATGGAGACCTCCGACAATCAGAATCGGCGACCTCGACACCAAATTTCCAGGGTATGCCAAAGGCGCTCACGAGGCCAGCGAAATCTTCGGAACTCACATACAAGAACTGGAAGATGCAATCGACATCCTGTTTGAATTTGCAGATGGAATCACCATAAATCCATGTGAGTTGTCCGAGATTTCCTGGTGTGGGACGCCATTAACGGATTTGCAGTACCAGATCGATTTGTGTATGACATAGAGCCCACGACACCTGGAGGTATGGCGAGAGCACATACATACTACCTTGTCAACACTCGAAACTATGCGCTTCAACATGACGGCAGAAAAAACCAGAATCGTAGATGTGAAAGAATGCAAAAGAAGCATGATCGACGCAGCTGTCAGGTACCGAGACATGCGAGACGAAGCGTTTGAGTTGTCCGAAAAGTACTTTGAGCTTTTGCAACAAGCTGGATACGGAGCTGAGGATGTTTATGGTGATGGTGTCGTATCTTCTCTTCCTGCTGCAGTTAAACTACCACGAGTCGACCTGGCAGCGGAAGCTGATGCCACAAGCGGTGGAGTCAAGGAAGAGTGTGATTGGTCTGCACTACAGGCACCTAGTCTGCCGGCTCATCTGCAAGGAACAGGACAGTAGCACAGCGAACTCGAAAGTCTATCGTGAATGGGCAGCCATAGTCTCCAATGTGCACCACTGAGTGGATGAAAGAAGTTGGGATGCTTTTGTTTCCTTACAGGAGAGAAGAACACACCTATGAGGGGTGAGAGAACTGCAGTTGGTTTGGGGAGGAAGGAAGCTCTGATGGATGGTAGAGCTTGGCGTCGTCATCATAATCGCTGCATAAACCTACCATTCCATTCCATGAGCCCGATGCCGGCTGGATAAAAAGTGGTTCGCTGCTACCTTTGGTAGATTGATAAGATGATCTTTCATCATCACCGCTCTTCCATCTACAACCCTTCCTCCTCTGATGTTCCTACTTCTTTCTGATTCATAACATATTCAGCATGTCCAGCTGGCAAGATATCTGCCACTTCAAACGCGAGCTCCAAGCTGGAAACATTCCATTCACCTGGCGCTTGAAAACACCCCCTGACGACTACAAATCCTCCATCCCGATCGTCGAAAGCTGTGGTATCTTGAGCGACGAGGAACTAGAAATCACAAACACCGATGCATCAATACTGGTCCCAAAGCTACAAACCGGCGATCTCACAGCTGTCAAAGTCGTCACTGCATTCTGCAAAAGAGCTGCCGTATTACAGCAATTGACAAAATGCTGTACGGAGCTCATGTTTGGCGATGCTCTGGAGACCGCCGAAAGACTGGATGAAGAGTTTGCTCGCACTGGAAAGACAATTGGGCCTCTGCATGGTTTGCCTATCTCCTTGAAGGATTGTTGTGAGGTGGAAGGCTATGATGCCTGCGTTGGCTGGGCGGGTTTGTGTTTCAAGCCTGTTGAGCAGCATAGTGTGTCTACCATTGCTCAGGCTGTGAGATTGGGAGCTGTGTTGTATGTCAAGACTAATGTGCCGCAAAGCATGATGATGTCGGATAGCTACAATCATGTCTTTGGACAGAGCGTCAATTCTCTGCATCGTGGATTGGTCTCGGGTGGCTCGTCAGGTGGAGAAGGAGCTTTGGTGGGTGGACGTGGCTCAGTCATTGGAATTGGGACAGATATCGGAGGTTCCATCCGTATCCCGGCTGCTCTGCAAGGTATCTACGGTCTTTGCCCCTCTGCTTCCAGAGTATCATGGCGGAGGGCAGCCAACCACCAGGAGTACCTGATACCCTCTGTGGCCGGACCTTTGACTTGGTCCCTAGACTCACTCAAGATCTATATGGAAGCTTATTGCTCGTGCAGCCCATGGCAAATCGATCCTAGTATTCCTCCCATTCCCTGGCGAACAGAACTTACCAAGCTCGCGGCCGGCAAGAAGCTCAAACTCGGCTTCATCCACGATGACGGATACGTTCTACCCCAACCACCCATACGGCGAGCTATGAACCACGTCCGCAAACTCTTCTCCCAGGCCGGCCACGAATGCATCGACTGGAACGCATCCTCGCAACCAACATCCTACTACGAACTCTGGGAACCAGCCATCCTGGCCGACGGCGGCGAAGGCTGCAAAGCCGCCAGCAATCTCTCAGATCCACCTCAACCACTCATCGAAGGCATGCTAGTCGGTAAACCCGAGCACAAGCTCGATGTAGCTCAACGACAAGCTCTGGCTCGCAGGATTCTAGAGTACAAACAGATGTATGCTGAGAAAATGCTCGAGTCAGGTGTTGATGCCATCATTGCGCCTGTGTTACCTTGGGTGGGCTACAAGCCCAAGCAATGGGTTGTCAGCAATCAATACGTTGGATACAGTGCTCATTGGAATTTGCTCGACTACTCTGCATTGACTGTGCCGACTGGAGTAGTTGCAGACAAGGAGTTGGACAGTGCTGAAGCTTGTGCTGGGTGGAAGGAGTATTCGCCAAAGAACAAGAGTGACGCGTTCAATCACTCGCAGTACGATTTGGACCTGGTGGAAGGCATGCCAATTGGCGTGCAACTCGTGACCGGACACTACGGCGAGGAGAAAGCAATCATGGTAGCAGAAGTCCTGGAAGACTTGCGCAAGAGTTTGCAAGCCTAATGCGCAAATCTTTCAAATCACTGACCACATATGCACACCTTGAGCGTATACAGGCACGCATCAACAACGACCATGTTTCGAAAACTGAAAGCACTGTAGTCGGCAACAAACTTTTGACGCAGTTGAAATAGTTAGTGCAGAGTATTGCGATGTAACGACAAGAAGCAGAATCCATCGTACTCTGATCATGGAGTTTGTGTTCCATATCAGAAACCACAACGCTACACGACCTGTTGCAACAACATCCGAAAGCCGCATCGACGGTTGCCATCCCGAACGCTTCATTTCAAGTGCTTGTGGTTTCACGAGCCACATTCTATTCGCGACGAACGGCTGGGGAAAATGTTGATGCCTGTTCGACGAGTCGCAATTTGTGCGGGAAATGAAAATCAAAAGGATGGTGGACGTTGCAATTTGAGAGGATTGCGAATCGATCACACTAAACAATTCGGATCCCATTAGGAATCTCATCAATCTTGATTTCGAGATTGGCATTTGCGTGAGCGTAATGAGTGATACACGCCTCAGACTATGTACTACCACCTTATCGTGACACGCCGGAGAAGCCACGAAGATGAGGCGCACCTTCAATTATGTCTTCTGACACACTATCGTTTTGCCCAAGGTTGCAAATATGTCTGTGAGCAACAACAAGTGTCTTCAGTGTCCAACGTGCTCTGTAGTAGACGTCTCGTATCATATGTTTCTTGTAGAGAGTGGTTGTGGATCGATAATGTCCCCACAATATACAAGCAGCCAAACGATACTGAAACGATTACGGCCTGTCGTCGATCACACCAACATTCATATTGAGCCGCAAAACTGTCGGCAAACCGGATCAACAACACACACTGCGGGTGACGCGACGACCAGGACGGTCAAGGTTGCCGCAAGCGATATGTAGAAAATACGTGTGCGCAACAAGCGCCAGGCGCCGCCAAGGTAGGATACAGTGTGAGTAGATTGGATGAGCAAGTATTGCTCATGATGTGTTAATCGGTGGACCCAAAGGAGAGGAGACGCGCGGGAATCACAATATCAACTCATCAATTCGTGCTGCATTTGGTGAAGGGTTTTTGTTGGATGAGATGCAGTTGTCTGCCCATCACCTGCTGGATGCAGACTCTTGGCCCGAGCGAGTAGGATGCGCTATCTAAGGAGGCCAGACAACTGCTATTATCGGGTAGATGAATGATCTTGCAAAATAGTGGTGGGGACTGCAACTTCTGACAGCGCACCTCGGCAGATGGCACACCCACGCCAGCTGCGCGTGTGGTTGAGTGAGCTTCAATCACGAGGGGTAACGTAGACTCAATCGAGCCCTAAAGCCACGACTCAACCTGAGTATAAAGTCTGAATGCAGGCTCACCCAGACAATGCTTGCTAGGACATGCAGAGAAGGCATATGGCTGTCAGTGAGACGCGCGGCGTCCAGGCGTGTCTAGACGGTGAAGGCTGCAGGTTGTGGAAACCGGTTTGGGCACGTCGATGTACAGCGAAGAACGTTTGAGGAACGTTTGGGAGGTTGAGTGTACATCACGTCCAAGACAAGTCATGCCGACGAGGAGAACAACACTTGAACCATCGCCTGTTAAACAGGGCTGGCGGCCCGAATCTCAAGGAGGTGCCCATACAGCCTGAAAAGCAAACACGAAATCGATGATTGATCTTGTGTTGGTTGGAGAGCGAAACGTGATGTGTGATAGGTACCTTGGCTGCAATAAAAAACCACGGACGGATTCGTGACGTTTCGACAAATACGTTCGAGAAACCAGGGTGCAGGCCGCCCGAACTGCATCGTTGTTATCTTGAATCAAAGTACTCGCACGTAAGTCGAACAAAGTACAGCCCTCTTTTGGTGAGGACAAAGAGCTTGCCATGGCCCATATAAAATCAATTCTATGGTCGAGTCATCAGGGACACGTCGACGTCGACACGACTGCTCAAGGAGAAAAAGGAGAGTCAACGACAGTGTTCAACAGAGTTAGCTCAGATCCAGACTTCCGGGCACACAAACGATGGGATCTCCCGCTAGCCGGATTGTTTCACTTCACCTTTGCAGGGGGCGTGCGCCTGCAGCAGCGCATGTTGCAAGATTGCCATTGGTCGAGACACGCTTTGCACCGTGTTGCGCGTCCGTGAGAGAGACGACGAGGCCCTGTTGGCAGTCGTCGATTGGCGAAGCAATACATGTTCAGAGGCGAATTCAAAGTCGACAAGACACCAGATGGACGTCGTTTTGCTCGCTGGCACACGGTCCGCGGACAAGAGTGAAACGGCGCCAAGCTCCCACTGACATGGCCATCATGATGCTCTTTTGGTTCACAGGGGGTTCCGTTTAGGGTAAGGGATATGGGGAACAGCTGGGTTTGGGGGAGCTAAGTCTGCTTTTGTCACAGGTTAAAGCACTGGTTGTCACAGGTTAAATCGTACAGCGGCCGTCTCGCTTGCCTTCCTTCTTCAACGTAGATTTAGCAGACGTCGTCCGCCGTGCCCCTCGCGCGTGGCTGTCAACCCTTTTGTACTGGTTTGACCCAGACCGACCGAGTTTTCCCGGCGTCCTTTTGTCTCTTGCTGCAACTGCCTATCCATTGCGCCCACCCCATTACCGCAGGGCTCTCGTTCGCTCAAGGCCTTCCCAGCAACTGTGCCAATACTCGTATCCTAGCCGCCTGTCCGATAACCAGCGCTTGCAAAGGAAACGCTGACTGCCGATCGCCGCATCTCTTCCGTCAATAGTGTGTGCCCTCGAGTCCACTGCTCGTGATCCTCTTCTGACCCTGCAGCTGCCCGTCAATTGACATTATCAACATTATCGTCGCCGCCGCCGCTACCTCTCTCCGGCGCCATGACGACCATTGTTGCCGCTCCTGCTGCTCACGCCGTTCCTCGAGACCAAGGTCTTTCCAGCCTTGCCCATCTTGCTGCCTCTGCTCCTCCCATGGCCATCAGAACCACTCCTCCCGGTACTAACGCGCCTGTCTCGACCGACCACTCTCCCAGATCTGCCCCCAGGCACAGCGCCGAAGACAACGTCTCTCCCAAAAGGTATGTGTCCTGCTTCCCCATGTCTCCGACATCTGTATACTCACCATGCCCGACAGTGCTCGCGCTGCTGGTTTGCGATCCGTCACAAAGATCAAGAAGGAGCCGCCAGCGTCTCCCAACCCCTCGGCAAAACCCCGACCGAGACGACTCGACCTGTCCGTCCACGGAGCCACTGGTCGTGGTCCTCAGACTGCCCGTCCGGCTCCCTTGACAGCCAGAGACTCGGCGGGACTTGCTATCCATGACCTTGGGGTTGCATGCCTCTCGCCAGGCTTCCAGACCCAAGATCCAACCATGCGCTCGCAGCTCCAGCGCAGTCTGGATGTGAGAGAGCAGCAGCGTCAAATCATTGAAGCGCGCCAAAAGGGCGTGAAGCCCCCAGTCGATATCCCTGGCGCTGGACCTGGCGCCGAATCATCACAATTCGGCATGCCTCAAAGGACACCCTCAACGTCGCGTAGAAAGGGCCCTCCCCCTGGCTTGTCAATCACAGCTCCCTCGGCAGCTACCTTTTCGAACGAGCGCGTCATTCAGTCCGCTCCACTGCACCACTCATTCACAGGCTTGCGCCCACATGCTCACCAGCCTAGCGGTCTCAGTCAAACGAGCCATATCCATCACGTCCCTGCCACACAAACAGCCAACCGCCTTCCTCCAATCTCGGACGTCTTTGCCCACGACAGTCTTCAAGCCCCTCCCTCCGCCCGCCCGCCGACCGCTATGTTCGCAACTGGTCACTCACCTAGCATTGGCCCTCCTCCTCTTCAGAGTCCCGGCATGATGCAGCAGCAGCAGCAGCAGCAACATCAACACCGAGAGCAGCACCAACACAGCCAGGGACCGCTCACGGGGCGCAGCAGAGAGTTCAAGAGCGCAGAAGAAGCTGTACAAGAGATGTCCCGTGGACGTGAAGATCTACTACCCAAGATTGTCCACTATGGCGGCGCGCAACCACCCACACCTCCATCGCCCATGCCTCCGAGTCAGCAAGCTCAACATCCCGGCCACTCTCAGTCATATCCTCACCCTCCCCAGCGTCAATCGCCTCACGCCTCTGGAGCCGCACGAGTAGACGCCCTCAGGTCTGAGCATAGCCAGTCCCAGATGGCCGGTAGAAGACGCCCCCGCGACGAATACGAGCGCGAACACGGCAGTCCCCTAGGACAGCAGGAATCCAAACGGGCCATATATCATCCCGATGCCAGCGCCGACTGGCGTTCGGGCATGAGCAACCAAGAGAAGAGAGAAGAATTCTTGCGCCTGTGCTCGCGCGCGTGGGATCTGTTCCATTCATGATTACGGCCGCGGATCACCGCGGCTGCGGTGGGCAGAGGCATTTCGACGTTCCTATTTGCATATCATCAACATTTGTGCACGCCATTTACATCATCAACCTTTGACGGCTGGATCATTTATTTCTAACATGCCTGTGGAGTTTTTCTTTTTGGGAAGGGGAGTTGAAGGCGGAAAAAGATGGAAGTATACACGTCTTTTCTGTACTGTCATTAAGGAAAGGTTTCTGGAGTGGTTGTGTTTTTCTGTTTTCTGTTCCATATGTTTGCGAGAGTCTGATTTGACGACCTTGACTTGATGTTTTTGTCTGTTCTCTCACTATATCCCCTTCTCTTCTTTCTTGCATTTCACATTGTGGAATGTTTTTTTTGCTCTCTCTTTTTCTTTCTCTTTCATGAGCCGAAGCCAGACGGCAAGAAGTCAGATATATCGACATCCTTACCGTCTAATCGTAATGCTCTATCTTTATCAACCAATATTCTCTCGATCTTTTTCGGCTTCTCATTCTACTTTGCTCCGGTGGTACAGATGTATAGAAAATCTATGAATGGCAAGTCCAGACTCCCAAAGTGTCACGGAATATGCCAAGTATGGGACAAGCGTCATGGTCTACATGAGCCCGAGACCGTGTTTCGGAAGTGCATGCAAGGCAACATGTCACAGAATGCATGTCAGCAATTCGGGCAACGAGAAAACGCCATTGCATGGAGGAAGAGGTGAGGGGTGTTTGAGTATCCCTGAGGCTTGTTCCATGTGGCTTCCAAGTCATGCAACGTGCAGGGGCAATGCTTGGTCCTTGTGGGCTGCAGGCAGGAAGCACTAGTTTTGGACAATGCTCTGGAGGAAGGCCATGCTTTGCTAGGGGAGACGCGAAGGCGAGTATAAACTGGCAGGATTGGACCATGCAGTCAAGGTTTGAAGTTGGTGCAAGACTGGGCATGTGTCTTCCTCAGGGCTTGTGGTGCGACTGAGCTGCATGTGGAGTGGGTGCAGCTGACTCTTCGACGCTGTCCGGTTGCACTTTGATGTCGCGTGTCTCGTGCTCTTCCTGGTGCTGGCCCTCATCGGTCTCGGTCTCGTTCTCGTTGGCTTCGTCGTTGTCAATTTCGACCTCCTTACCATCTTCTAGCTTGCGATACTTTCTCCTGGCCTTTTTGTTCTTGCTAGCCTTTTTCTTTTTTTCTCTCTCGGCCTTCAAGGCAGCGCGACTGTCGTCTCCCATAAGCAGCAGCTCGATCCTTTCTGCCAATATTCGACGAGCGATCTTGCGATTCTGACTCCTCGAACGGGTCTCCTGGCATTTGATGACGAGACCGGTGGGAAGGTGTTTCAGCTGGACTGCAGACGAGGTTTTGTTGATCTTTTGGCCGCCAGGGCCGGTGCCTTTGAGGAAGGCTTCTGTAATGTCGCTTTCGAGGATGGTGGGTCGTGGTGGAAGTGGTTTCTGAAGTAGCGTGGTTGTCGTGGTGAGAAGAGCACGGAGTGTGGGGGCATGAGAGGCTCTAAACGGCCTCGTCGAGAGGAAGAGGCAGCGTATCGGTAGCATTGGGTCTTTTCAAGGTCGCATGTCTTGGTGAACATGTTTGAGGAAAGCACGACTGAGCTAGACGTCATTTCTTGAAGCAGCCGGGCCGGAGTCGAATCGCGGGCCGGCGCTTCTCCCCTGAAATCGAAGGCCTTCCATCCATGTACCTATCGACGCCGTCGGGAAATCAATCGCACCTTCCACACTTGTTCTGACCTCTCTCGTCCTTGCTGTCTGCCAATCGTGACGTCTGTGTCTTCACACTGATACCACTTCCGCCTACATCCGCTGCCTTTGTCTCCAAGTCGATCCATCGCCAATCTTCCGAAAACACCAGACAAACACGGCAGAACCGCATACCACAATTGAATGTCCACTTCCGTCCACCAACTCTTGAACCCCGCGACAACCACCGTCATGTTGTCCGCACCCATCAGTCTCCCCACCGTCTTCGCCGGCGCTGCCGTCATCTTTCTTTTCGCTCTCGCGCTGTACCCTTCTTCACTGTTGCGCTGGTTCCAGCGCAAGCGCTATCAATATGAAGTTACCTTTTCGCTGTACATGCTGACTCCCACCGAGAAGTTCATCTTCAGTGAGTCTACCTGCTGCTCCATGCGACTCTCGAGTCGTTGCTGATCAATGTCCGACTTTAGACTCAATCCTCTTCCTCTTCCTAGCCATGGTCTCGATCGCCGTCGCATTATATCTGCCCCGTCATGTTAGAATCGTTGCACACCGTGCTTATTACTACGTCTCGGGAGATTTGGTGAAGAATGGCACAACCAGTGGCGTCTTGGGCACGACAGCCGACATCTTGACACCCACTACTGTTGCTGAGGCTGCTGGCAGTGCTTAACCGTCGACGTACCTTCGGTCTGTCCCGGCCGCTTCCCGCTAGTCTCCTTGGACAGGATTTGGAAGAACACAGCATGTTGGCCGGCAGGAAGGAAGGAAAGATACACGAACGATATCTGGAGACACATTTTAGAGTGTTGCGGCCACTTTTCCCTTCCACTTCTTTCATACGCCTTTATAATGAACGACACTACTAGACGAGCGTTTTGGCAAAAGCATGCCTCCTCGTCCTTGATCTCACCCTTTGGCAAAATTGTCTTGTCGACACCCACGGCTCACGCCACTCCTTGCTCCTCTTAGCATACAATGCTCGTCTCCTCGCGAATTCTGCTATCTTTCTGTATCCTCGTGCAAAATTTCGGAAGACATCTTGGTTCAACATGTAGGTTCCAGGGAAGAAGAGGCTGATGATACGAACTCGGACGGCGATGATGAACTAAAACGCAGACAAAAGGAGGGTCTGATGATAGGGACACAAAAAGCGATGTGAGGGCAGATATGGTAGAAGTGAACTCGAAACAAGAAGATCATCCACAGCACGAGGAGATTAAAATGATACAATTAATAGGGGTGGGGTGGGGTGAACCCAAAATCTATGTCGACTCAATTACAAATACAGACAAGTGTTACTCATTTCGTTTGCTGATGTCGTAATCTGATGTCCCGACGTTCTGGCTTGAGCGGCACACTTTGAGATGAATGTGCTGTTTCAAGCTTGTCCCTTGACAAGAGAGCAGGCTTGTATAAATTTTGTGGTCTAACCCTTTAGATGGCCATCAGACTCAAGTCGAGTTGATCTCTGCTCGGCCTGCCAATCTCATAGGCCAAAATCGAGAGATCTTGGTAATGGACCAGTAGACGCCATCTTTTCAGACCATCTTCGAGGTACTCTGTTCCCTGGACGGGTCCCACGGCGATACCATGAATGCCGGCTTTAGGTCGGTGACCAGCTTCCTCTTGGCTGGCCAAAGGTAGAATATGGTCTACCCTGTATCCATAAACGCGTTTTTCCATTCGCGGTCTTTCGAGCGGTGTTTGATTGACTTCGACCTTTTCGTAGTCAAGCATACGGGTAACCGTCTGTGTGAGTGATAAGATGGCGACACGACCTTGTTGCGTCGCGATGATCACAACCCCTAAACTCGGTATTTGCGCATACATATTGATGCGACCAAATTTTGTTGATCCGGAATCGAAGGTGACAGACACTTCTTGCTGGAACAGACGTCGTGTAGACGGTATGGGTAAGTGGTCCCAAGCCTTGCTGCTCGTTGCTGGCTGATAGAGGTAGATGTCCTTGAAGGAGAGCTGTAATATGGGGCAGGGGAGATCGCCACACATGCTCTCACCACGTTTGAAGCGAGCTCCAGGTCTGAGGAATCGTATCAGCAAAGTCGCCGTACAAGATGAACGTAAACTTACTTTGGCTTTGCAATCTGCCACATGGTCCCATCTGGTCTCGGAAAGGCAACATGAGTGTCCTCGGCAGAATCGTACCCAGTTCCGTCGTAACTGTCATCGCTGTCCCAGGGGTGGTCTCCGTCGTTGCTCTCTTCTGATTCCTCTTCCACCTCCCCCTCTTCGCTGCTTCTGTCGACGTCGGCATTGGCCCGTCGAACAGGAGTTGTAGTCGAAGACCCGGGGGTTTCGTGCCGAGATAGCTCGAAGGGATGGGCGTAGTTGCCGTTCCTTACCACGACCGGATTTCCCACATCTCTGAAAGGACGACGGACATGACCAATACAGTCCACTGTTTTTCCCAAATCCCAGATGGCATTGTCCTTCTCTCTTTGCAAGTCCACGCCAATTGGGCTTGGAGGAACGCCCAAGGCTTCCTCTATCGTAGTCGTGGTACGAAACGAAAGTGGATCGAGGAATAACAGACCCCATACTCCGTTGCGACCATCGATATGGCCTTTGGGTATCCGAAAAATAGGGGGACTGAGTGCGGTATTGACGAGCTGGTTCAACTGTAGGTTGTGTACGTCCCACGCGGCGACTTGTCCCAGAAGATCTGCAGTCAACAGCCATCTGCCGGCAGAATCATGCCCAGTATTGCAAAAAGCAATATCCGGCAAGTTTTCTATTCCTCCCGAATGGGCCAAGATACGTACATCGTTCTTGCGCCTGTCGTTCGGCGGCACCACTCCGCTCATTCCGTAGTAGTAGACTTCGTCTTCGTCAGGAAAGTCGTTCTCGTCATCTGACACACCGTCGGTGAGGGCAAAGGTGAAAACTGTGGTGGTATGTGTGTTGGCGCTCACGGCGATCATGCGAGCCGTGCTGTGTATAGCCAATCCCCAGGCACTAAGTCCAACGCTTCTTTGAAAAAATGGCCTGATGTCGGTAGATAGGATATCCAGAGTGCTATCGTAACAAGCTCGCTTCTCGATGGCGTTGTAGATGTGCCGCGTGTAGTAAGCGTCGACATCGCCATCATCTCTAACGACAGCAAGCACTTCCTCATTGCCTAGCAACTGTACCAGTAACTTGTTGATAGCGCGCGTGCCGTGACCTGCGTAATGTCCATAAAGCCTTTGTTCTTCGGGAGTTTTTGGTTTTTGCTCTGTATGTACAACCAGAGCCGGTTCCTGCTCAATACTCTGAGAGGGAAATTGTGGCTCATAAACGTAAATATTGCCAACATAGGCAACGAAGTAGAGGTTGTATACATGAGAAAGACCGGTCTGGCCAATTCATGAGCGAAGAGTCTTGTCGTGTCCCGGCCGTGTTACGCACCGCGTTGCATGGTATCTTGAAAGCCGACGATGCCTCGAAGCATGCTGGCACGTTCTCATCACGCCGTCTGCTGTTCGAAAAGCGATCTTTGAAGAATTGTGCGCCTGTAACGGTGAGGCTGACCTCCCTGAACGGCCGGTTACCTTGCGACATGTCGGTTCAGTTAATCAACATGCTGCGCTGTGAACCAAGAAACGAGAGGCGAGTTAAGCGCCGAGCTGGCAAATCGAAACGGATAAGGTGATGGGTGCTTAGCTGCAATATGCTGATGCCGACCTACAAGACCACGACGAAAGTCTGTTGAGCTGAGAATTCTTCGGGCAGGGTTTCCTTGCTCTATCCTCGCTGGAGACCTTGTCGCACGCACAGGTCGCTGCCGCTCTCTGCTGAATGAACGGGGGTCGGTTCGACGGATGCTCGAAGTTTCGCAGACCGCTGTTGCTGACACATGCTCTCGTGGCGTTGTCAACGCGGAAGGCGCGCTGCCGACGCCCAGCGCGTTAAAGCATCATCAAAGACAGCATTTATTACCGTATCGCTCTTGCCGTCCATGTTCACCAACCATGTCACACGGGTGCTCCACCACGCCCGAGCGGTCTGTCTTTGGGCTCTTACTACTGCACGCACTATCCGTTATTCGCTACAGGACTATATCATCTCAGTCCAGCCAATAGGCCTCGATTCGGACTACCAGCGCGGTCTCTAGGCCACAAAGCTCCAACCCCATGCAAGTCATCAACATGGCTGCTTGCAGATGCGCATGTAGACCGACTGGTTTGCTGTACACACTCAGGCACATGTAATGCTTCACCCTGTTGTGCATGGCTCTGCAGTTAGCTGCTTGACGCTGCAGCAAAGCCATCGTCAAAGACTTGTCTTCTCGAGGCGACGCAAATGGTTTGATGCATCGGCGTTATCGCACAACATGAGGTGTACTAGCCACAGCGTCCTTGCCGGCCTTGAACTCCGACAATGCTCGGTGCGCCGTCTCTCTGTCGGAGTCAAACCCGACTACCTTCGTGCGTAAGGCGCGTGGAATGTCGCAGCCTAAAGGCCAACAACGGGAAATACTGTCAGAGGCACAGAACTCGTCATCATACCTTAGATGCCATTGCTTTTAGTGCCATGGGTTGCTTGTCTGGCCGTCGGCGGATCAGTTCAAATCTGATGATTACGTCTTCACTTTGTGACATGTTGAAAAATACACTCGCGAGATGTACTTGTACGCCTCTCCAGTCTGTCCAGTAAGACCAGGCAATCCGTTCCGAGCGGCTAGAGGATCAGGATCAGGTATGTCGCCCCTAACGGTGACTCCTTGACCTGACACTGATGGACATGATCGTAATACTCCATCTTATTCGCGAGACCGGAAACCCCTGGTTCTGCTCGCTCTCTAGTTGGCAGGGCAGCACACAGTCGTCAGGCCTTCATCTCGATCTCAGCCACACTATCTGAAATTCCATATGTCGACACGAGAAAGGATATGTGGGTTGTCCATTGACTACGCTTTCGATGCATGAATGCTTGCCCGAGCAGAGTTTCCCAGCGGCCTATCATTACAACAGGCCGTCATGGTACTTGGCGAGTATCTGGGTGGGACTGTGAGGCTCTACTCGAGGTTTGAGTTATAAGTCCTTGAACACTTCCCCTTGTCAGACCCTTTGTTTCCTACGCAAAACTATCGTACAGCCCAAGATCAAAACTCTATCTCGTTCTAATGGAGTAACATTGGACCCTTTCAAAGCACCAATGTCCCTGACTTGTTACCATCGCCCTGCCAATCACCCAATTACAATCATGGCTGATATCAAACCATCTCCAACATATACAAATACCGAGGTCAATTCCTCCAGCGTCCGCTTCATGCGGTCTTCTTCCTCCAGCCTAGAGACGCTTCACCTCCTCCCAACAGACCAACTCATTGTTCTTTTCACGCCAGCAATCCCCTCGGCCGATGGTCACGAAGATCCTTTCGAGTGTTTGGGCCGCGCTCTCAGCAAGTGGCACGCTCGAATCCGACATGTTCCATTCGTTGCAAAAGTCGGTCTGACAGACCTTCATGCCGCGTGGATACGGAAAGCAGGAGCTATCGTCGTTGTCAATTGCGACCCAACCCTATTGATCGACACAAAGGTGAACGGCAACATGCCTTATCAGATCAAGTTTGCCTCGCAAGTAGTGGAGATACTGCACAACACTCACGGCGAGTCGCAGGTGCCGCTGTCCGGTGTTTACATTAGCACCTCGGTCGCGTCACCGTCAGATACAAGTAGCTTCGACAATATGGTCGTGTGCTCTTCTTACTCGGCGGCGAGTATGGAGAAAGCCGCATCAATGTTGATGTGCCAATGATCGCTCATGGTCCAAGGGCACGTTCAAGGTCTGCTCGGAAACTGCAATTTCGTCTTCACAAGGTCATTGCAGACGTCCAGTTGGTAGTGCGACATGTGCCCGCGCTTGACGAGAATGCAATATCTCGTAATGGTGGCAGATGCCCTAGTCTCGGGAACAGTGATGAACGGCTAACATGCCGTTATTGCTGAGCTGGCAACTCCTTCAATATGTTTGACGTTTCATCATTAAGTAATATCTGTATATCGATCAATTTCAAAAAAGAATTCGTTCGTGTCTCACCCACCATCGTGACAGCACCAGCATCTCCTGTGGCGGAGTCTCCTCCGCATGAGACTCGTTTTGGTCGTCGCAAGCGATAAAATACCCTGCTGCTTTCTACTATGCATTGAGGTGACTTGCATAGACTGCAATATTGAGCAGATCTAGGCTCGCCCATGCATTCTTCCATGCGAACCCCTCCTTGACCTTGACGAATCCCATGCTATCTCAAAAGTCGGTAGGGAGCAAGGAGGCGTCCCGGAGGGGCATGCATACATGCATGTGGGCCTTTCGAAGTGCATATCCGGCGCAAATTGGCAAGCACAGACGAGCGAGAAAAGCAGACACCCACGGCGTCCAGCCCGCTGGCCGAGGAGAGAGTATAGCAGAGATCAACGTGTTAACCCATTGTTTTTGTTCATCTCGAGAGATTGGATCACGCATGAGATTGTGTGGCCATTCATGAGTGTCTCTCTGTTCGGATCCAATTGACCGCAGGTAGTCATATGCACAGTGGACCCGATCATTGCGAGCTCGTTGTGCCGAGGAGAAAGGTGTAGACGAATTGTTGATATGTCCGTACGTCGTACGCCCATGATCTACCTATCTTGTAAAGGGGTGATAAGTCGGAACGTGAGGTGTCGGCCGCGGTAACGATTGTCTCCACGAGACGCAGTAGAATGCACGTCCCTGACAAACACCTGCGGCGATCAGACCGCTCCCGCGGCGTAGTCGTTACGCTTCACCGGTTGACTGCAATTGTCAGTCAGTATGCAAGATGGTAATCGCTCTATCGCAATGCGGCAATCGACGGAACCTCATCGCGGGCGTATGCATGAGGCAATGTCGTCCTAAATCCACATGTGTAATACCTGCATCGAATACTTGTCTTCGACTAATCGCTTCAATTGAGACCTTATGCTTGTTCAGGCTACGTCACGGCTCGGTATACCAGAATGTTGTAAATTTCGTGGCGTCTATGTGTGGTTTCTAAATGCGTCTCGATATCTATTCATGACGTTGACTTCCAGGATCTCTCGAGTCTGGTCGAGTCTGGACATGATTTGACACGCCGTGGCCTTCGCATGGTGTTCGGACTGGCTGTATGACATTGATGCCACGGCTTGACGGGGACGAACGGCATGTTCTTTGGTGATGAGAACAAAGTCGATGGGCTCAATGTGACAGCCCATCCTAGGCTGATATGGTTGGCCGACAGTAGCGAAGAATGCTAGTGACTGGAGACTCATTTCTGGTCCCAATTCAGCTTCATTCTACCCTCCGTGTTCTGGTAATTCTTCAATTCTTGCACACATTGCTCGCCAGTCTTGGCTTCGATCATGATGTTGGCGTTGTTGTTGGCGATGAAGCCGCTCTTGACGGCGGTGCGTACCCACTGCAGCAGGCCGTCGTAGTAACCTTCGACATTGAAGATGACAACACCACGCGCGTGGATGCCCAGCTGGTTCCAGGTTGTGACCTCCATAAGCTCTTCCATGGTCCCGTAGCCACCCGACAAGGCGACAAAGCCGCCGCCTTCACCGCCGTCGATGACCTCGCGGGCCATGGCTTGCTTCCGCGTGTGCATGTCTGCGACTACAGTGGTACGGCCAAAGGTGGATTCGTCGATGACGGAGTCTAGAGGAGCTCCTTCCTTGTAGTCGCGTTCATATTTCACAAGGGCCTCAGGAATAATGCCGTGAACAGCGTCTGGACCGGCCAGGGAGACCAGTGTCTTTGCGACCTCGCCCATGATGCCCACGGTGCCACCGCCGTATACCAGCTTCATGTTGTTTTCGTGGAGAGCGTTGGCCAGTTCGCGGGCGGCAGCGAGGTGAGCGGGCGAGTTGCCTCCAGAGGCACCGCAGCTGTTCAGAGAGTGTCAGACATGGCTCTGGGCTCCAAGGGAGGGCATGACCTACAAGACACAGACAACTGGCTTGTTTGAGGTGGCGGACGAAGGGGCTATCGCCTGTCCTGCCTTGGGTTCCATCTTGCCGTTGATTGCCATGTTGAAAAGTGTAGGTATGGGTGTGAGTGTGTGGTCTATGAGAGTCTATGAGAGTCTATGAGAGGGAGGGGAGAGGCGAGGCGAGAGTCAAGGAGAGAAGAGTGGATGGCAGGTCTACAGTATTGATCATGTATTAGCACATGTTTACGATCATTGGCGCATGGTCATTCGGCCCCGGCTTCTCAACGGTCGTCCGAGGACGGACATGATGGCCATGCTGATGAGCGCTTGAGATGGCTGCAGTTCGGTGGTCGAGATGGAGTGACTACCGGTAGACGGATATGCTACACCAAGCCAGAGGGTTCCACGACCGACTGAGCAAGGGCATGCAATGCGCAAGAGAGCCAGAGTAACAAATAGCACCTGGCCGGTCATGACGAGGGGGCTGACGCACAGGCCAATCCTTCTCCAGATCTGCGGAGTCGGCGGCCGCAGGAACGACCGAGGCGGATCCAAATGATTGATTGTTGCTCCTTCTTGATTCGTTCGCTCTGGTCTTCTCTTACAACATATTACACCATCTCAAAGTATGGCGCAAAGTTGGGACTACATTGCCAAAATCGTCTCGCTTGGTGACTCTGGCTGTGGAAAGTCCAGTGTACGTCGTCGATCTTCCAGAGCCCACGTCCAGCACTAACTCGGCCTCGCCGTTTGCAGCTCACGATAAGACTGTGTGAAGGACGCTTTTCTCCTCATCATGATGTGACCATCGGAGTCGAGTTCGGCAGCCGCATTGTGCCTGTTGGTCCACCTGCCTCATTAGCCCTCAAAGTCAACAACCCTTCCGCCGACCCGACCCCCATCGAAACATCATCCAACGCCGACTCGCAAAATCAAAAGCACATGAAACTTTCGCTATGGGACACCGCCGGCCAAGAGACATACAAGTCAATCACCCGATCGTACTTTCGAGGTGCTAGCGGTGCTTTACTGGTTTTCGACATCACCCGCCGCGCAACCTTTGACGCTGTGACTGCATGGTTGAACGACCTTCGTCAGATAGCAGAGGAGAACATCATCGTTGTGCTCGTTGGCAACAAGAGCGATCTCGCTCCTGCAACAACTATCTCTGAAGGTAGCGCCTCCGAGAACAAACGACAAGTCACACAGGAAGAGGCCGAAGCATGGTGCAAAGAGAACAAGGTCATGGAATATGTCGAGACCTCAGCCAAAAGTGGCGATAATGTTGAAAGAGCCTTCCGGGAAGTCGCCGAGAGAATATACCAGAACATCGAAGCCGGCAAGTACGATCTGAATGATCGACGGTCCGGAGTCAAGGGTCCCGGTGCATCTGCCGGCGGAAACACTGCAAGAACCATCAATCTGGGCATGAACGATGCTGCCTCTGTACAAAAACGCGGCAAGCAGGGTGGATGTTGTTGATCCTGTTGTAAATTTGGCGCTTGGGGCTACTAATCATGGAGCATAGCGGGCGTTAAAGGGCATGGCCAAAAAGGCTTTTGGATATTCTTGCACGCACGGTCAAAGTGCTAATGTCACTTCTATTCACTCATTGACAACTACCTCTATCGTCTAGGAGTCATATCACGCACTACCACCGTCCGTCTCGACTTCCTAAGGACTACAAGGGGGTGATGTCTATGGTGACGAGATTCTCTTGATGTGTTTCCTAGCCACACTCCTGGCGTCGAAAGTATTGTACATTTCGGTACCTACCGTATAACAATCTCTAGCATTCGCAAAGAACAGTGTAGCACGGCAAAAACAAAACATAACATTATTGATGATCCAAAATAATCTCTCCATCAGGGAATCGAACCCTGGTCTCCCGCGCTTGACGAGATGTTACTCTTGACAAGCGGAAATCATGACCACTAGACCAATGAAGATGAGGCCAGCTGAGCTGGAATTGGTTTCTCGTGTGGAAGGTTCGCCGTCTTGTGTCCTATATTGTTCATCCAATTTCAATCGCTTGGGTCGTCACGAATCAGATGATGAGGCGAGACGTGTCTGAGGTTAGCAAAGACCTGGAGTAGAGCAGCATGGCATGAGATGGTTGGATGGATCGGATGACAGGTTTGCTCCAGATCAAAGGTTGAGAGAAAGCTGAGAGATGTTGTGAGCTGGATCAGACGAAGGACATCGAGGACACGGAAGAGTAGGTAAGAAGATGATGCCAAGTAGATCGGGGTTGGCAGTCAGTCACGGCGGCAGTTGACGGAAGTGCAGTGACGGCGCCGGCGAGACTTGGCATATTACGTGGGGAAGGTGCGCGAGGCAGCACGCATGCGCCAAACAACCTAGACACGCAAAGGTAGCAGACAGACAAAACAATCATGGAAGAAGACTCGCCCTGGGGTGGTGAGTGAGGCTGCAATTAATCTCCTCGAAAGTTGCTGATCCAGACACTGCAGACGTCCCGTCACGATCGCATTCCAACAGCAACCTGGCCGCCCAAGCTACAGAAGACGAGCCGACGACATCGACGACCAAGGCGACGCCATCGACGGCAGAAACAGACACTCCTGCCGCCTCGGATACCACTCGATCCAAAGTCAAGAGCCCGCCATCCAAGACACGTCCATCGCGCCGCTTTGGTACACAGTCCACCACTCTCGAAGCACTCGACGACTCGCTGGGCCCGCTCGGCCCCCTGGGCGATGTACCTGCAGAAGCTGCTCCTGTCGAGGAACGTCCTGCTCCACCGCAAAAGGAGCAGAATGCCCGCAATGCTGCTGCTCCGGCCGCCCTAATGGAGAGCACTACCCTCGACGATGACGGCACTTCGACCATCTCAGGACGCGCTCCTCCTCCTGTCCAGCCTGCACCTGTAGCCGATGCTCCCAAGCGCCAGGTGCAGCCCAGCGTCAGCATCGAACAAGCTGCCAAACCTTCTTTCGACATCAGCGTTGGCGATCCACACAAGGTCGGAGACTTGACCAGCTCGCACACCGTCTACCAAGTCCGCACAAAGACGACCAGCAAGGCTTACCGAACCCCCGAATTCACCGTCTCACGTCGCTACCGTGACTTCCTATGGCTGTACAACCAACTGCACAACAACAACCCTGGAGTCGTGGTGCCGCCGCCGCCAGAGAAGCAGGCCATGAATCGCTTCGACCAGAACTTTGTCGAGAGCCGCCGCGCCGCTCTAGAACGCATGCTCAACAAGTCAGCTGCTCATCCCGTCCTGCAGCACGATGGCGATCTCAAGTTGTTCCTCGAAAGTGAGGCCTTCAACGTCGACATCAAGCACAAAGAGCGCAAGGACGTCGGCTTGCCCGAGACGAAGTCGGGCGGCGGCATGCTGGGCGCCATTGGCCTGTCGGTCGGGTCCAGCACTAAGTTTGTCGAACACGACGACGTAAGTGCCGCCTATTCTTCCTATATCGATACCCTCCCTCCATCTCCCACCCTTCCCGATCCCGTCGTCCCTAGTTACCACACTTACACTATTATGTCGCAGTGGTTCCATGACCGCAGGATCTACCTTGATGCCCTCGAAACTCAACTCAAGGCTCTCCTCAAGTCTACCGACACGGTTGTTGCTCAGCGTAAATCATTGGCCGAGAGCTGCCAGGACTTCTCTGCTTCGTTGCACCAGCTTGCCTCGGTCGAGCTGTCGCCCGAGCTCTCTGCTCCTCTTGATGCCTTGTCCGACATTCAAATGCGTATCCGTGACCTTAACGATCGTCAGGCCCAGCAGGACGTCTTGACACTGGGTATTGTTATTGACGAGTACATCCGCTTGATCGGCAGTATCAAAACAGCCTTCCAACAACGCCAGAAGGCTTATCACAACTGGCACACAGCCGAAGCTGCTCTGCAGAAGCTCAAGAATACGCATGACAAGCTATTGCGAGCTGGCCGCACTCAGCAAGACCGTCTTTCTCAAATGCAGGCAGATGTTGCAGATGCCGAGCGACGTGTGCACCAAGCACGTCTGCTGTTCGAAGACATGGGTCGTCTGATGCGCAGCGAGCTAGACCGCTTCGAGCGCGAGAAAGTCGACGACTTCAAGAGCGGTGTCGAAACCTTCCTCGAGTCGGCAATCGAGGCGCAAAAGGAACTCATCGAGCTCTGGGAGACTTACTTGCTACAACTCGATGCCGACGACGACGAGTCGACACCGTACTTTGCCGCCGGCGTCAATGCCAGCGACCGCAATGCAGACCAGGAGGCTTCGCATAAAGATGTGACGGAAGGCGGAGAGGCGCCTGCAGCGGGTGCTGTTGGTGAAACAAGTGATACCGAGGAACAACACTCTGAGCTTGCCCCTACGGCTACAGAGGTTGAGAGCGAAGCATAGAAATGGTTCAGGATATCGTGTAGCAAAAGAAGTATGTATAATGCACTGATGCCTTTTTTATAACATACGGCTGTCAGAACCCAGCTCCACAAGAGTGTATCGAGAAGATGTTTGTGGTCAAGGTTTTCGTAAGACCGACCAAAATCCCTGGCTAAGCGGGACACCCTGGCATTGTCCGCACACATTTGCCCAACCACGATGTGGTGCCATACATGTCTACAATCAGTAAATCAGGTATTACCATGTACTTAGATGTATCTCCGGAGTTATATGCAACTGTATGGTGGCCTCGGGGTCGACGTAGCATCATTGTCATCGAACCCTTTTTTGCTTCGCACAAGACCACTGGGACCCAGTACATTTGCAACAACTAAAATGTCATTCGAAACACACTTGTACAAAAGTGACTACGGCTCATAGACAAAAGTTCAACAATATTCATTATAGACAAGTGATTGACAGATAATGCACAACTATTGCCGCGATATCGAAGCATCTTCACATGCAAAGAGCAACCAGAAGTCTGTATAACAAACAAGAAAGCAAAAGACCGTCGGACCAAAGCAAGAAGACTGCCCCAACCCAACACTCGACATTACAGAATGTATGCCATGTCCACCCGGATGAGAACGTGGGTATGAGAAAGATGAAATTTGGAGAATAGAACCGTGCTGTATGAGACAGGACAACCATTGACAAATGTCCGCAAAACTCCTATTAGACCATTTGATATAAGTCCCATGCCGTCCTTGGAAACAGAATCGCACCAAAGCACTCCGCCCTGCCTGCTTGATGAAGAAGAACACTAAACGCCTATGCTCTCCATGAACCCAGTCCCATGCCATGCCATGCCTGCCAGTTTCTGCATAAGATGAATCGTCCTGTTATTGCCCATGTGTGGGTTTCCGCCCTTTCCCCGTTCATCCCAAGTTCGTTCAGATCGTTAATGTGGGTAGACTGTTAAAGAAAGAAGAAAAAAGAAAATGGAGGAAAAAGACGAGACCTTGAGATGAAAGAAAATGCAAAGCTCGCCAGACAGAGCCCAATTCATTACCGAATCACGTTCCACTCCTTGACGAGACTTCCCTTGCCTGTCACGCTGTTATCGTTCCTGTTGGCTTTGCCAACGCCGCCAAAAGCGTCCCAGAAGCGTAGTGTTTCGTCTCCAGCTCCAGTAACAATCACACTGCCATCGGGGCTCATGCTGAGGTAAAGTACACGATATGTGTGACCGGTCAAGCTGACCACTTGTGACATGGATGGATATTTCCAGATGTTGATGGCATGCTGGGAGAAACCGTGGGTCGAGACGAGCTCCGAAGTCAGAGTCGAGAAGAGGAGATTACAGACTTGTGAGCCGGTGTCATGAGTACGCAAAAGATGGGGATTTTGAGGTGTTGAGGCCATCGGGTCAGGAGAAGCGTGATGCGGCAATGCCGACAAAGAGGCGGATGTGAGGTCCAAATGCGCATGTGTCGAATTTGCGCTCGTCAGAGCGGCGTTTGCAGAATGCTGAGCTGTAGAAATCGTGTTCCAGAACTTGATACAGCGATCTGCCGTACCGCCTCCACTCGCGAGCAAGCCACGTTGATGTGGAGACCATGCGATGGCCTTCACTGCAGCCTTGTGACCCCCTTCTTGTTCGCCCCAGCGATGCAACCAGCGATCGCCTAGACCATCCCAGATGAAGATTTTGTTGTCGTTACCACCAGATGCCAACTGGTTCGTGTCACTGTTCCAACGCAGGCCACAAACTTCTTGCTTGTGACCCACAAGCTTCGTAAGGTATTGTTGCGGTGAACGCACATCGCGATGGAGGATGGTACGATCGCGACTGCCTGTGGAGAGGATGTGAGCGTTCCAGGCAAGCGAAGAGACACGAGCCGAATGGCCTATCATGGTTCTCAACCTCCGTTGCGTGACTGTATCGAAGATGAGGACGTGTCCCCTACCCGTGCCAACCGCCAAATGTGAGCCCTATTAACGTCAGCGTCAATTGCACAAGACAGTACCGCGGTGATACGCACCCTTTGTATCCAACCAACGCTAGTAACGGTATCGGCCGTCAACTTGCACAGCTGTTCGACTTTTCCAGACTCGCTGTTCCATAAGTAAACACTGTCACCCAGACCAACGGCCAGCACACCGTTTGAACCCCAATCGACAAGGTTGAGATAGAAGTCATCGGCCAGTTCGGGGGCATCGAGGACTTTGTAGGGAACCTTGCTGACAGCTCTAGGCGTCTTGCGCGGCGAAAGTAGCATGGATTGTGACGAGTATTTGACGGGTGACAAGCTGTAGATGTCGGAGCGAGCATTGATGTTGGGCCCCCGTTCGGTACGTGAATGCGAGCGTGGTGTCAACGAAGGTGTAGGATGTGTAGACTTGTACGAGAAGAGGTTCTTGTGCGGCGTGGAAGGAGTAAGATTGAAGTTGGCGGGAGGTGTCAGTGACTTGTCGTGCTGCGGGATGGATTGGGGTATCTCGTCGTTGAACATCTCGGAGCGGAGTATGGATGAATAGGTTCGGTTGGCCTCGTCGGTCTTTTGGACGTGGAGCTCGTTGGCGGGCGGCTTCTTGATAGCTCGATGTGGCGTGGCCGGAGATCCTTGGTCGTGCAGCAGGTTGTAGCTGGCGTGGAGGTCCTGGCCAGCTCTGTTGGGTATGAAGCGGTCTGTGTAGACGCGCTGCCTTTTGCGCTTGGGACTTTCTCCAGGAGTATGTTCCCTATTCCGGCCGGCCTCCTCGAATTGCTGAAGTGCTTTGCTCAAAGCATCCGGGTCGACGGCTTCGGATGTTTTGCGCGAAGTTGATGTTGCATTAACTTGGTTGGCAATGTTGTCGTTGTCGATGTCATTGTTGACGTTTGCACGAGTATGCGACACTGTTGGAGGGGTCTTTGTGCCAGGAGGAGACGGGAGCTTCGGTGTATGTACATGGTCGGGTTCGGACTTTGCGCCAAACTTGGCCTCCAAACGAGCGGAGCGCATCGTCGTCGTGATATGGAGAGATTGTCGTGGTGGAGGCGGCGCCTCGGACGGAGATGACGGAAGAAGCCCACTGGCGACACTAGACGGGCGGCGAGGCGGGCACAGCGATGGTCGGTGGAGCGATAGTGGCGGCGACGCAACGCGACAGAGGGGTAGGAATGGTGCGTCTAGCGATGGCGATAATATGTGTTTGGATTGACAGTTGAAACGTTGGTCAAGGCCAGGGTGCCAGGCTGCTCTGCACTCGCAACTTGCCAGCCTCCGCGCGCTTGCTTCCTTGGTCCGTGCAGTCTCTATTGTTGTGCCTGGACAAATCGCACGTGAACGAACCACAAGAGGGGAAGGCGCAGGGAGGGCACAGGGAGAGCGCGGCCAAAGTGAAGAGTAGTCAATGGAAGTGATTCAAATGCCGCTTCGTGAACAATGTCTTGTAAGAGTCAATGACTTCTGCTCCACGAGCAAAGACAGGAAAGCCCTACCGACTCTAGCACCGTGGTTGCCAGGTCAAGGGTCTCCGAGAGCACGCACCTTCCCCATCCTCCTCCCTCCACAACCTTGAATCAAGCGTTAGGTATGCTGAGCCTCCTTCTGACACCGACAATTATTCATATCAATCGCAAGTCTTGAATTTACGCGCGATTGTAGCCCAATCAGCCCATCTATCCAACACTCTGCAATTCTCTAATCCAATGATACTTTCCAATGACTGATCGACACACTCGTCATCACCTAATCAACAAAGATCTTACTTTCCAACTCGCCGTAATGCTCAAAGAAACTCTCAAACAAGTTGATCGAATACTCGACATCATAAGCTCCACCAGTCTCACGAATGCTGTGCATCGAGAGCTGCGCGTTTCCAAGATCCAAGGTTCGGACGCCAGTGTTGGCTGAAAGCATGGGTCCAATTGTGCTTCCACAGGGCATGTCGTTGCGAACAACGAACATTTGCAGCGGTACTCCTTGGCCGCTGCTGCGAACATCGCCACTGCTCTTCTTTGCCCTCTTCGCAAGCTCCTGCAGGAGGACGATACCAGGAGAGTTGGTTGCATAACGAACGTTAGCATTGATTTTGATCACTGTACCCTTGTTCATCTGCGGCTTGTGTTCACTTTCGTACTTGGCTCCGTAGTTTGGGTTGACACTGTGAGCCATGTCTGCACTGATCAGGAAACTGCTTGACAGCGACTGCTCAAAAGCGGTGCTCAGATCAGCGTCCTTATGGGTGGGCTGATCGGCTCGGTCATAGGAACTGTCGCTCTCGGTCTCCTGAGAAGAAGGGAGTACTGACAGACGACGAAGTACTGATGGCAGAATGTTGGAGTCGGCGCCTTGAGCCGAGGTACTGCCAATCTCTTCGTGGTCGAAGCAGGCAACGAGACGGATTGTGCTCTCATCAGTCAGAGGCTTGCCGTGGGACGATGTGGAGTTGATCAAGCCCTGTACAGCACAATATGTCATCATGAGGTTGTCCAGACGGGCAGAGAAGATGAGCTCGTTGTTGAGACCTCCAAGGCATGACTTCTGCGTATCGTATAGGACGATTTCGAAGTCGAGAATGTCCTCAGGCTTGACACCAGCTTCTTTAGCGAGGATTTCAACGACATAGGGATGATGGCGTTCAGTTGGGTTCTTCAAAGGGTTGAAGTCGGCGCTCTCTGACTCCTGGTCTTTCTCTTTCTGGGCATCCTCCGTTGTCTTGCCTTGTCTGTTCAGCTCGGCCTCAACCAAGCCTGCGATAGGGAAGAGCTGGTTTTCCTTGTTGAATTCGAAGGGAACAGAACCGCCAAAGTGTACAGCCAAGTTGGGGATACGGCAAATGGGTCGGTCGACCTTGACGAGCTTTTGTTCCATGCCGCCGTCAGCGCGCTTGCACATGACACGCCCAGCAAAACTAAGGTCACGGTCGAACCAAGTTGCCCAATGGCCGCCTCCATACGCCTCTACACCAATCTGAATAAAGCCTTCAGACTGACGCTTCGACACGGGTTTAAGTCGAAGGCAGCACGAGTCAGTGTGGGCACCGACCATGGCAATGGGGTTTCCAGGCTTCCATTTGTTGCCGATGGCGAAGGCGATGATGGTAGACGAGTTCCGGGTGAGGTAGTACTTCCCGCCGGGAACGAGAGAATGGGCCCAGGCGTCACGCTCCTTGATCTTGGTATAGCCAGCGGCCTCAAGCCGTTGCGTGGCCGTGTGTACGGCGTGGAAGGCTGTTCAGATCGCATCAGTATCTGCTTCATGGTTTGCCATGCAGGAGTGGCATACGTGTGGGAGAGGCATTGACGAACTCGATGAAGTCCTCAGCCGGCTTGAGTGATGCTTGGTTGGCCATGGTTGCTATGCTTCTGCTGTAGTACTCGGTCACACGAGAAGGCAGGGGGTATTTGATGTTGGAACGTATCACAGCTGCAAAGAGTCGGCGTCTTGCAAAGGACATGGATAGTGCCTTTGACAAGAATCAACTGTGGCCATGAGCTCCATCCTCGAATGGAAGCTCGGACCCTTTCAAGGGACCTCGGGTCTTTGGACGACAGGGTCCCGTCTCTAGACATTGTAAAATGCATCCGCTAATTATGAGCTTACATTCTTGCCGTCGTTCTTTGTGTATGTGCCATGAAATTCTTCCTCCAGATGCCTGCCCGTGGTATATGCTCCAGAATGCTTCATCGACAAAATGCCAGAAATCCGAAAACTCCTCATTCATGCTTCACCTCATTAATGTTACATGACAAGACACTCCTTTTCTTTGCTACCGCCGAGCTCTTTCGTCTTTGCATTGCCCTTGGCCATAGGTATACCTGATTCGCCAGAGGCTGCTGCTCTAATAATGTCGAGTCTTTGTTTGGCAGTCTCGTTGCCCTTGTCGGTAGCCCTAACATACCACACGTTGGCTTCCAAGGGGTCGCGACGACAACCGATGCCCATCTCCGTGAAGTAACCCACGGCGTATTCAGCCTTTGCAAGTCCTGCGCATGTTAGCATTGCTTCTCTAAGAATCTCAGAAACAAAACTCTTACCCATTTCAGCAGCTCTCTTTGACCATTCGTAAGCTTCAACTTCATCCTTCTCGAGCACAGGCTCAGCTCCAACCATGTACCAAGCACACAATGCCATCATAGCTTCGGGCAACCCTTTTGATGCCGCGCCGTTGTAGAAGTGAACACTCAGTGCAGCATCCTTGGGGCATCCAAATGTTCCATTTTCGTACGCTTGGCCCATCCGGTAATTCGCTTCTGGATGACCCAGCTCGGCCGATTTGGTCATGAGCTGAGCGGCGTATGCTTCGTCCTTGAAGATATCCTCGCCGAAACCAGTGAGGTGTAACAATCCAAGCTCATAAGGACCGCTGTTATATTGGTAGTCGGCAGAGTCCGTAGCACGCTTCAGCCATTTGACACCCTCCCGATATCGATTCACGAGCCCCATGTCACCAGTAAGACATGCTTTGCCCAGTCTTATTGCTGCTCCTGGATGACCCTTTGATGCAGCAGCACGGAAGAACTGCACAGCCTTCGGGTAGTTTTTAGCGCAGCCCCATCCAAACTCGTAGCACAGTGCGGCACGATATCCTGATTCTGCATGACCATGCTTGCTTGCCGCGACAAAAAGCGGCAGAGCCTTGTCGTAATCTGGCTTGTCCTTGTTGAAAAGTCCGGAGAAATAACCATCGGCAAGATAGTATTGCGCAAAAGGGTAGGCGCGATCCGAGAGACGTTGGAGGATGCCGCGGGCTTCCTTGATCAGATCTGCAGCAGATTCCGTATCCTCAGCGTGATCTCTGGCTGCGTTAATCATGAAGATGGCGAATTCGTACTGGATGCTGGGATCGTTGGTCTTTTTGACGTTTGCACGGTACATGTCGAGAGTCTTCTTATTATCAAGCAATGACGCATTATTGCCAACGGCAGACTGAAGACTGGTGTTGTTCATAGTTGGAGCCGGCGCCACTTGTTGTGAGTATGGCACTTCGTTCAGCAAGTCAATATACGACATTGGTCTGGTGTCAGGCGAACGTCGGTTGCCAGCCTGATTGCGAGCATAGATTCTAGGTGAACCGCTCACCGACAAGCTGTCGTCTGCAGACAATGGCGAATATGTGCTCGCCCGGAGATCAGCGCCCAATGAGGTTTGCGAGGCAACACGAGGACCTGACGTCCTCGGCGGCTTGAGTGCGCCACCACTTGAAGAAGAGCCAACACTATTCAGAGTTGCTTGAGATATGCGGTTGTGATTGTTTCTCTTAATCGGGGATTCGTCAGGGCCCTTGTGGTGGTATTGCAGCATGGGCAATGGTTCTGGGTCTACTTCCTCAGCACCGGTAGTCGGAAGATCACTCAAAGAAAGTTGTCCTATAGAATCAAGATGCTTAATAGAGTTGAGATGTTTGATGGATGATTGTTGGGAAGCAGATCTGGAATGAGAGCTCAAAGGATGATCCGCCTGACCAGATGAAGGTCTGGGCATGCCTGGTCGTGGCGACTCTGAAGTGTCCGGGCTCGAAGATGCTTCTTGCATGCGAATGGTCGGTCGTGCCATGCTACTCTTTCTGGGCGAGAAGGAAGCTCGTCTCTGATCTTGTGCGCTACCAAAGTTCCCTTGGGAAGCCGGTGTCCGGTTCCTTTGTACCTCAGCCATATTTTTGAAGTAATGTGTGTATATATGCGCTTGGGATCGCAATTCTCTCTGTTCGTCCAAGGTCGAAGAAGGCGAAGGCTGTAACCTGGAACAACGAGGGAAGCGCGAGAGGTTGACAGTCGTGCAAGAACAACAGGGTCGACTGGTGACGCGGATATATTCGTAATGAAGGTGGATCTTTGTCTATGTAGGTGTAAGCACCAGCGATCTCGGACAAGGGCAAATTGCACGGTTTCGTACCGGATTAATAGATGTACAAGTGAAACGAAGACAAGTTAGTTCCCGCTAATAGAATGGAATGAGATGGATGGATGGATGAATGAGAAAGCAGAATCGATACAGCAGAGGGGCTGACGAGGGTGTAATCTGCAACTTCCCGGTCCGCGCTCCTTCCTTTCCGCTGCGCGTACGCGTGCCTAAATTTATTGGGTAGCGGCAACGCCACTGATCGGTGCAAAGAGTTTTGTGGAGGTCACCTGAAGTGCGTCCATGGAGCAGTAGTCCTGACTCCTGAGAGTATATATGTTTGTCTGTACCGCTTCTATATCCCACGTGTCTTGCACCAAAAAATTCTCATCTCGTGCGCCAGCAAAGCCTCCAACCAGGGTCCAAGAGAAAGCAAAGTTATGCTGGAAGAGTCTTCCACATGCAGCCCGAACCTTAACTCTGCAGCTACCAAAGATGGAGGCAGCTCATCATCATCGGTATCCATGATGAACACCTACCCACCTCATCGACACACTCCAGCATCTAGCTTGGACTCCGTGCAGAATTACGAGTCGCATTGAACCAGATACCCTACCATATGATCAATGTACTACTTGATTAACGATGTTTAGCATATGCCCATTATTCCTTGCCATCTCAAGCCTATTTAAAGAACGGAAAGACAGGGAGGCGAATATACCTGAGTACGAGTCCTCTTGTTGTTGTCGGCCGCCCAACGGTGGCTGCTCCGGCTACCATACTCTATATCGAATTGTGAGTTGGAAAGATAGATGGAGCGTCCACAGAACCAATGTTTGATTGGACCCAAGATGATGCACACAGGACGAGGCGTGCTGCTCGGTTCTCTCCATCTCTCCAATTCGCGGGGATGGATGTGGCTTTGAGGTGAGACAAGGCTTGAACAAGGGGAAACGCGATTTGCATTAGCCCTCTGCGTGGATATCAGATGAAGATGGGCTATGATGAACACTCTGTATGGCCATAGATGTTTACTACAGTATAACGAAAAACCTCGACATCCTTCAGAAGGCAGACAAGAAGCATCGTAAAGACACGAGGCAGATGTTATTTCGGGAAGGGAACGAACTGTAGATCCATCGCGGCGATGCAGGTCCGAGCCTCCGAGGGAAGGCTAAAATTGACGCTTTGACGCTGGTGGATGTGTGCGGCTCTAGGGGCATGACAACAACTCTCAAACTTCCGATGTCCTTGTAGGTATCCTGAGACTTGACTTTTTTGCCTCCACCAGAGTGCACTTGATATCTCCGTCACTCACTTCTGCCTCTCTCTCATCCTGTCCGGTAGACATCAGGCACTCTTTTCCACCATATTTTGTTTGCCCAAAACAGTCGCTACGCCGCCACACTTCTCCCCTCGTTCTTCTTTGCTTGAACGCGCTCTGAGGCCTCTTGGACGCTGTGCCCCTGAGCAGTGGCACAAACTCATCACCATCGCACGCTCTACACCTGACAATCGACATCATGTCATCCAATTACCCTACATCGCCCAGGCGTCGCGACTCTCGATCGCGAGTGCATCGCGAATCAGACTCGCGTAGGCGGCGACCCTCTGATCTCGAGTCGCCTCGACCCATGCACCACCGGAGAACCAGCAGCCACACCAAGCCTGAGCCGGAGCCCTATGTTTCTCGCATCGCATCCCCCATTCCTCGAATCACATCGCCTGACGACTATGAGCCCATGATGGGCGCCTCTGACCTGGGCCGCAAGAAGAGTCTGATCCGTCCCGAGCGCACCAAGGTTGACAGAGACCATCCGCAGTACCATTACCGCAAGCATGCTCAGAACATGTCAGTCATGCCTTCGACTACTGGTCACGACCCAATGTTGGAAGAAGCAGAGGCAGAGGCCGCTACTCTCAGTTCCGATGATATCGAATTGAAGCAGCTCGGTCAGAAGGGTCGTTCCGCCGACATGGCTGTAGCAAGAAGCGGAAGCCGCAAATTGCACCGCGAGGCTACACTCGAGACTGCCGAAGAGAAGAAAAAGAGACAAAAGCAAGCCGGTGCCAGCCCGCCCACCCTCTGGGGCACTTACTGTCATCTAGTCACTTTCTGGTGTCCGAATCCTGTTCTCAAATGCTTCGGAATGCCTGAAAAGGCTCAGCAGCAGGCCTGGAGGGAGAAAATGGGCTTGATCAGCATCATTCTTATGATCGCTGCATTCGTTGGCTTTATTACCTTTGGTTTCACGGCCACTGTTTGCCCTTCCGGCTCGTCTTCACGCTTCCGTGTCAACAAGGTCGATTCTGGCTACATGATTTTCCACGGCAAGGCTTACGACCTGACAAGATCGCAACACCCACAGGCTAGAGGTATACTGCGAAACCAAAATGTTCTTTGGGATCTCGATGTGCCATATGGAGGCAAGGACGGCAGCTTCATGTTCCAGAATGTCAACGGAGCTTGCAAGGGGCTCATCACCGCTACCAAGGGCTCCGACGTCAAAACTGACAGCGACGGCAACCTGGCATGGTATTTTCCGTGCAACGCCTTCAACCAGGACGGATCTAGTGAACCAAACTTGACCATTCCCTACTATCTCGGCTATGCTTGCCACACTTCGAAGCTTGCCCGCACAAACTTCTACGACCTCAAGTCTGGAGGAGACGTCTACTTCACTTGGGACGATATCAAGAACTCAAGCCGCAATCTCATGGTCTATGGTGGCGACGTTCTTGATCTTAACCTCCTTCGATGGTTCAACACATCTCAAGTCTCCTATCCCTCTCGATTCGATGACATTCGTGAAAACGCCAATGTCAGAGGCACTGATATGAGTCTAGCCTTTTCTTCAGGCCAGGACAAGAAGATCGCAAAGTGTTTCCAGGATATCATCAAGGTTGGATCAATCGACACGGAAACCGTTGGCTGTATCGCCTCCAAGATTGTCCTCTACGTTGCACTTGTCTTCATTCTGTCAATTGTCGCCGCCAAGTTCGTGCTTGCTCTCGCTTTCCAGTGGTTCCTTTGCCGCAAGTATGCCGCCGACAAGACTGCTTTCAGCGGCGATGAGAAGAAGAGGAAACAGCAGATTGAGGAATGGGCTGATGATATCTATCGTCCAGCTCCCAAAATCGCCGACTCTGTCGCTAACAGCAGTGACCGTGCCAACAAGAGAGGTAGTTTCCTTCCCACCACTTCCAGATTCACCAGTCCTTATGCTATTGAACGGTCCATGGCGCGATCACGCCCAGCATATACCACAATGGCCAGCCAAAGCTCAACCGCGCGTTTGATTCCTGGTGCAAGTGTGTATGGTCAAGGCAACCGTAGTGAGAACACGTTGCAAGAGAGCCGCGCAAGTCTCATGGTTCCTAACAGCAGTGAGAAGAGGTACTCCAGCGTTATGGAATCGGATGGACCTGGTCCTCACGGCTTCATTCACGAAGCCGTTGTGCCTCAACCTCCTCCTGAGTGGCAACCGTTTGGATTCCCTCTCGCACATGCTATTTGCTTGGTCACTGCTTACTCCGAAGGGCCCGAAGGAATGCGTACCACTCTGGATTCCGTCGCCACAACCGAATACCCCAACAGCCACAAGCTAATCCTTGTAATTTGCGACGGTATCATCAAGGGTCATGGTGAGACCATGACTACTCCCGAAGTCGCGCTGAGCATGATGAAGGAACACACCATCCTTCCTGATGAAGTCAAGCCTTATTCGTACGTCGCCGTGGCTAGTGGATCCAAACGACACAACATGGCCAAGATCTATTCTGGATTCTACGACTATGGCGAAGATTCCATCATCCCTGCCGAAAAGCAGGAACGCGTGCCCATGGTAATCATCGTCAAGTGTGGCACTCCTGAGGAAGCGACACAATCGAAGCCTGGTAACCGTGGTAAACGCGACAGTCAAATCATCCTCATGTCTTTCTTGCAAAAGGTCATGTTTGACGAGCGTATGACTGAGCTCGAATATGAGTTTTTCAACGGTGTCTGGAAGATCACTGGCATTTCCCCTGACTTTTATGAGATTGTACTCATGGTTGATGCCGATACCAAGGTCTTCCCTGACAGTCTGACCCATATGATCAGCGCCATGGTTAAGGATCCTGAAATCATGGGTCTGTGTGGTGAAACAAAGATCGCCAACAAGAGGGCCAGTTGGGTGTCGATGATTCAAGTTTTCGAGTAAGTCGACCCATCTATCAAAAGTCTCGAATCTTACTGACAAAACATACCAGATATTTCATCTCACATCATATGTCCAAATCCTTCGAGTCTGTTTTCGGTGGTGTCACCTGTCTTCCTGGATGTTTCTGCATGTACAGAATCAAGGCACCAAAGGGCGATCAAAACTACTGGGTGCCAATCTTGGCCAATCCTGACATCGTGGAGCATTATTCCGAAAACGTCGTCGACACCTTGCACAAGAAAAACTTGCTCCTTCTCGGTGAAGATCGTTACCTCTCAACTTTGATGCTGAGGACTTTCCCCAAGCGAAAGCAGGTCTTCATCCCACAAGCTGTGTGCAAGACCACTGTACCCGACGAATTCAAGGTTCTTCTCTCCCAAAGAAGAAGATGGATCAACAGTACGGTCCACAATCTCATGGAGTTGGTCCTGGTTCGTGATCTCTGCGGAACCTTCTGCTTCAGTATGCAATTCGTTGTCTTTGTTGAACTGGTCGGTACACTCGTGCTTCCGGCTGCCATCGCTTTCACCTTTTATGTTGGTAAGTATTATTCTACGGCTTTCTCAAGAACCTCAAGCTGACCAGACCGCAGTCGCTATTGCTATCAAGGCCGCCGTTGAACATACGACTATTCCAGTCCTGTCGCTGGTGCTCTTGGCGCTTATCCTTGGTCTTCCTGGTGTTCTTATCGTTCTGACCGCCCATCGCGTCTCGTATGTTGCGTGGATGCTCATTTACCTCCTCTCCCTCCCAATCTGGAACTTCGTCCTTCCAAGTTACGCTTATTGGAAGTTCGACGACTTTTCTTGGGGTGACACTCGCAAGACGGCTGGTGAGCAGACCAAGGGAGGTCACGACGATGCCGAGGGCGAATTTGACAGCAGCAAGATTACCATGAAGAGATGGGCTGATTTCGAGCATGAGCGGCGCATGAAGTCTGGTGGTACCAACTACAACTCGTCAGCACAAGGATCGTATCCCTATGAGTCTGGCTACGAATATTGAACTAGAAAAAGCGGTCAAATTTTTTCAGAGATGGGGAGGGGAAGTTTGTCTGGTCTCGGCGTTCGCTTCTTCACGAAGGAGGGAAAGGGTACGATGGTCGAGCCGGACTGTATGAATTGCATGATAATTAACTATTGGCGCCGGAACGTGATAACAAGGAGTATGAATACCTGAGCTATTTAATGAATATATGCAGTATCACGGCACAGATGTTTTGTGATTGGCTTGCTTCGGTCAGGGGGCGCAGGTGACAGATGAAGCCCATGCAATGCTTGACGGAAAAGGGAAGATCCGGGATATACATCTTCAAGGCGTAACCGATGTTGCACTGCAGCAGACGATGAGACGACGTGACAACCACGCGAACGAGGCCTTGACCTCCTGTCGATTCGTCCTTAAGCCGTTGCACGAGACTCGCTCGCTTCCGGAGCTGTCACTTTACAATTAGCAACGGCCTGAAGTGCGCCTGTCTCTCTTCCGCCAGAGCGCTTTCTTCTACTTTTCGATAACCAATACGATCCATCTTTGAGAGTGGGTGCTGTCGTGGGATTGCGGCGACTGCGGGTGGCAGATCAGCCTGTTGCCACCATATCCTTTCCCACATTTGATCATAGTGTTACCATTGCGCTACGTACTTGACTGGTCTCCTGCGACACGCGTAGCAGGGCCAATAGCGCAGTTACCGACTGCCTCCTTGATCACCCGCCGTCACGTCGAAACGAGAACAAGGTCACTGGCCAACTCTTCCCACTGCCGAGCTTGGCGCCTGTGATTCCTGTCTAAATTATCGATTGGCCTCTTGCGCCATGACGGATCCTGAACTTCGCGACCATCTCTCTTCATATTCAGGGCATTCGCTGCGGCGTGGCTCGACGCTACAGGGCCTTCGATTCGACAGCAGAATGATTCGGTCGAGACGAGGGTCTGCTATATCATCCCTGAGCCAGACACCACATCCATGTGACGACTCTGCTTATCACCTACCCGGCCACCTTGAAGACCCTGACCATGGTGGAGTGTCCTTGACGTGGGCCAACATCGACTCTTTCCCAGATTCTGGCCGTTATAGCCGCCAGTATATGCCATCACAAGAGACGACAGAGTCTTCATGGAACCTCACCGAGGGCGGCGTTGGTATCGCAACCCAGGCCGACTTTCATGAGAGCCGCCCGGACCAACAGTTCAGTACCTACGACAGACCACCAGGACATTTCGTCAACAACGAGTTCATGACAACACGGTATCAGCATGCAACCGTCACCTCCGGAGCACCCCGTACATCGGCGCCAAGCGGATTGTCAGGACATCTAGCTGTCGGTGTACACCTCACCCCTCACTCGACAACACCGAGCGTCTTTCCATCTTCGCCTACAGAGACTTCAAGTACTCGTTGGCCAACCACTGATGCGCCACTGACCAATCCTTCAATCCAGCCTACCCAGGAGCTCCACTATGACGCCTCTACCTGGGTTGATTTTGATGTTGCCGAGTTTCTCGATCACTGGGACATTCAATACTACATGGGAGAGGCTGGGCTTATGCATGTGGATGATGAACGTAAGAGGCGATGGCGACCGGTCAATAGAATGCGCTTTGGGGCTTGTGACTCACAAGGATTGAACTGGGCAGCATTCAACACGAGCAGAAGCCAAGCCCGACTGGCGCGAAAAATGCTCTATCCTCTTCGTTATTCTTGGACCCCACCGGCCACCTATGATGAAGACTCGATATGCCGGCAACAGCGCATGTATGCCTCGAAGGATTTCTACCCTCATCACAAGGCCAGCCATTCGCACGGTCAACTTCGAAACGTGCTCGCAGCGCGAAGTAGGAATGACGTCTTTTATGCCTCCAAGAGCAAAGTCATGCACACTTCACTGAGCTGTCCTGCGTACACCGATGTAGTCATGAACTTCAGTGGCGCTTCGACAAACCCGAATCAAGCCGGAGATACCCATATTACTACCATTGCTGTTTCACCTGCCACGGACTTTGCCGGATATTGCTCGGACGCCGTGTTGGTCACTGGCGGACTGGAGGGTGAGTATGCTCTGCTCAACCTCAACTCTACGCTGGGCGATCGTCCGACCGAAGGCTTTGTCACCGTCGCCGAGCAGAAAGAAACCACACACGTACACATACTCAGTCATCGCCGCACAGGTGCTCTGGGGGCCGCCTTTTGCTCCAACGACAGCAAAGTCCGAATACTCGATATTGGTACCAACGCCTGGTCCGCCGAGTTCGGATACGGAAACCAAATCAACTGCGCCGCAACCTCACCAGATGGCCGTCTCAGAATGATTGTTGGCGACACTTGCGAGTCGCTCATCACTGACGCTGAAAGAGGGAATGTGCTGTTCCGCATGCGACAGCATACAGGCTATGGGTTTGCATGTGCATGGGCTGCCGACGGGTGGCATGTGGCAACAGGCAGTGAGGACGGCAAGGTGGTGGTATACGATGCTCGGAGGTGGGACATGCCATTGGCGGCCCTTGCATGCGAGATGAGCTGTGCCAGATCACTGCACTTTACCACCTCGAATCGTGGAGGAGCATCGCTGGTGGTGGCCGAGTCAGACGACATTGTCAGCGTGTATGATGCCATGGATTGGAATGACAAGCAGACAATCGATTTCTTTGGATCGGTGGTTGGAGCAGTGTCGGTGGAAGACGGCGAAGAGTTGATCGTGGGCAATGGTGACGAGACGGTCGGCGGGTTGATGGTGTTTGAGAGGAGACCACACATACCTGAGGAGCCGGATGAGTCTGACGAGTCTGGTGATGACGACGACCGTCCTCCGAGAGTTCAACATCCGAGTGGACAAGTACTGAGCTTTGACGATTTGATGTTGTAAGGTATAAGACATGGGAAATGACAGTCACGAAGAAATGTATCATGCAGAACGATCTATTTGGGAATTCAAAGACCCCATACCAATGCCTATCTCTTCTCCATGCTCCTCCTTCCTTCCTCTTTCTTGCCAAATCCTCCAAAGCTGCTAACATCACGACGGAAGAACTTGCCAATATTCTTGAGATTTTCGTTGATACTAGCATGGGCGCTCTCGGCATTTAGTCCCAGAGCGCCCATTGGTGGCGGGCTGGTTGCTCTACTGGCGTTTGTGGCCGACGCCGTACCACCTAGGGCTGGTGAACCAAACCGGTCAACGCCATCACGAGCGGCGTTCATGAGGGCAGAACCGAACGTGGAAGGGTCAAAACGGGCGGTCGTTCCTGCCAAAGCCGGTGCAGAGTGTGACGCGGCGCTATCCTTGAGAGCGGCGATACCTGGCACGGTCGCACCTGCCGCTTGCAGTGAGATGTTGGCGATCAAAGGGTTGGACAGCTGCAAGGTTTCATTCGCCGTTGATGCCTTGTGTGCATTGAACAGCTCTGTCAAATGAGCTTGTTCTTGTTTACGCGTAATGCCCTTGAGTTCGAGTATTTTGCGGAAGTTTGGCTCGGAGCGATCTTGCATGTGTATCAGGTATGCCTGGACCAGTCCTTCGGGCGGCGAGGCGCGTACTTGTAACGTTTTTAACAAGGGATCTAACTTGGCCATGCTTTGGTTGACTCGCTTGACGAAATTGGGATTTGGTGTAGTGCCCGCTTCGGCGTTGACTGTAGACAGCTCGGTGAACGCCTTCTTCAAAACGTAAGAGTCGAGCAACATCTGTTCGGCACCAGTTTCTGATATGGGCCGACAGACTACCAAGTTAGTCAGAATTGAACTGGCAAGGGCGTCTACTAGGTTATCACAGAATGCGCGAGCGTAGTGCTGCTTTTGCAAGTAATTGAGTACTTCGGATGTCTTCTCCTTGACACGCTGCACCAATGGAGCAACATATGGACTCTGGTCACCGACGTTGTCCATCTTGCTCCAAGGGACATTGCGCATCTCTCTCCACGGCGCATCGCAGTCTAGTTCAACTCTCCTCACCAGGGCTTTCACGGACGCCGATGCGATACCCATGAAAGAGTCGGCTTGAGACTGCAAATCGACTTGAGCACGTAGCTCAGAATCTACGCGCGATCTTATGCGCTCTTCTAGCTGATTGGTAGTCTGGTAGCAATAGTCCGCGGTGTTCAAAACAGTGACTATATCCTCGATGGATGCCGATCGTTCGGACAAAGCGTGGAATAAGACTTGCTGGCAGTAAATGTCGAGATATTTGGCAAAGGTTTTTGACAGATCCAGGAGTCGGGAGCCGGTCGATAGTTTTGCGCATTGGGCAAACGTGATGCGATAAGAGTGGAAAAGCTCGGTGGAAGAGGGCATAACAGTATGGGCATGAAACTCATCTTCCTCGTTTCGGATAGGTTGCTGGCGGTACTTTGGGATGAGCAGCGCTAGCTGCTTATCCTGCGACTCGACCCATATACTAAGATATGGTTCGAAAGATTCAGAGATGGCCTGACTGAAAGCACGAGGCTTGTCGTCAAGTGTGTCTAGCGAAGAACGAGACTCGGCAGAAGAGAAACGACGCTCGAGGGAGTGCTCAAAGTCGAGTGTTTCTTGCAAGCATGAGAGTAGTAGGTTGACGTCGGGTGGCTGGCCGTCTGCACGGCGCATGGACCGTTGCAAGATTTGCTTGTAGTCCTCACGAGTGGTTTCGCAAAAGGCGTTTGCTAGCATCTCATCAACACGCCAGGAGGAAGGGAACAAGGAAGCATGGTCGGAGTCATGTGTTTTGATCATACGGTTGAACCACGAATAGCGACGGGATATGTTATCGAGCGAGGCAGCCTCGTCGGAAGAACGGAAGACTTGACGATACTCACGCAACATGGTGTTACAGTACCAAGTGGTCAAACGAGCGCGAGCATGGTCGCCCAGAGCATCCATGACATGACAGGCATCGGCCAGCATGTTGCGGCTGGAAGCAACAGATTCTCTAGCAAAGGCGAGCTCAAAGTCTTCGGAGATCTGGTCCAGCAACTGACGCTGCAGGTCGGCGACATTTTGGCTGAGTTGAGCAATCTGGTGGATGCTGCGGTATGTCTTGAAGTGGGCCATGAGCTGAACAACGGCCGAGACCAGGTGGGCACAGTCGCGGTATTGACGGGTCGAGGCAAGCAGACGCAGCTGTTCGTATGCCGTCGTCAACATCTGCAAGCGCTTGAGAGCGGTCATGGACAGAGTCAGGTTCCTCTTGGTCTGGTCGAGACGCTTGATGTCGGCCGTCATGTCGGTGATGGCTCTCTCAGTGTCCAGCGCCCTTGCGCGCACTCGTTCAATGCGACCAAAGACGTCGCCCAGCTCCTCTTTTGCCTGTGTAATACGTCGCACGCTGTCGGCATCGCTCTCTGCTTGTCGCGCGAGCATGCGACGCATGTGTTGATGGAGGTCATTCTGCTGTTTGTGTAGCTGCTGTGACACGGCAGCAGCTTGGTCCAGTGTCGACGGATGGCCAAAGAGGGCGTTCAGATGCGTGATCGGATCATACTCGACTGCATGTCTCGTCAGTGTTTGGCACGGCAATGGGCAGCAGCAGAAACGTACTGGCGTCCATGTCGATGGATTGCTGTTCGTGGAGCTCCCTACCCAGTCACGGCCACGTCTTGCCCTAGCGCCGGTGTCGCACCCTGACCTCCCGACTACACCACACCTCAGCTGCCCTGTTCCTTTCCTTCCCTTGCTGTCTCACTCTGCACACTCTCCCACCATGGCTTCTCCTGCTCTTCGTAATGTTGCCTCGCAATGCCGCAAAGTAAGTCTCACACGGTCAATTCAGTGCACTCCGTCTAGTCCTTATCACAGCCACCGTAACAGTATAACTAGACGTGCTGACGTTATATAAAAGATCATGTGCATTGGCCGAAACTACATGGTATGAAATCTGGCAACATTGTCCTTGTCGACCCAGATTTGCAAAGTCTACATCAGAGCCTCGCTGATTGTCCAAAGGACCACGTTACCGAGTTGGGCAACAAGAAGCCAGCAACCCCTTTCTTCTTCCTGAAGCCGCCATCATCCATTCTTCTCAAGGGCGATGGTCCTGTCCTGCGTCCCAGAGGTGTTAACGTTCACTACGAGGTCGAGCTAGGCCTTGTCATGGGCCGCAAGGTCAGAGACCTCGACCCCAACGACACCCAGGCTGCTTACGACTCCATTGAGAGTTACCTTCTCACCATTGACATGACTGGCCGCAACGTCCAAGAAGAAGCAAAGAAGAAGGGTCTCCCTTGGAGCATTGCAAAGGGCTTCGACACCTTCCTCCCTATCGCCGGTCCTATTGCCAAGTCCAAGATCCCTGACCCTCACAACATCGAGTTGTTCTTGAGCGTCAATGGCGAGATGAAGCAAAATGACAACACCAACCTCATGCTCTTCCAGATCCCCAGACAGTTGGCCGACATCAGCAGAGTCATGACTCTTGAGAAGGGCGACATCATCTTGACTGGTACCCCCAAGGGTGTGGGTTCTGTAAAGACGGGTGATGTTATCAGAGCTGGCATGCGCATCGACGGCAAGGAGGTTGAAGAGGCTAGCATTGAAGTCGAGGTCAAGGATCGCGAAGGTCCCTACGAGTTCAGCGAGACATAGAGCTAGACCATTGTACATATTCCTCCTGTTCATAAGCCCACGAAAGCCACGTCACCGTACTGCAACGTCTCTTGTTGCCCCTTCCTTGGTCATCTACCAGCCCAGATCTGCAGGAGTTGGTCTGAACGGAATACGTCTGTCTCCAGGACGCCTCTTCTTCTGAACAAAGTCTGACCGTCTCTCTCTTGACGTCTCTCGTTCAGGTTGCACCTTCTCTCTGCCCTTTCCCTCCCTGACTTGCTCTGCTGCAGATACCTCTCTAGTGTCTGTGCTGCCTTCTGCTGCTCGGTTTCCGATGGTTGCGTGATTGACATGCTGGTCGACAATGGTAATAGGATCCTTGATGGGGTTATTTATCGCTCTTGACAGAGTATCGAGTCTCAGGTTGAGCTGTTGCATATCCTGCTCAGAGACCGTGGTCTGGCGTTGTTCAAGCATGTCAAGTCTCTGCTCAAGCACCTGCCACTGACTGCCAGCTCCTGTAACCATCGGTTGACTATCGTGCGCTCTTCGAAGCATCTCGATAGACTCTTCGAGTCTGCCAATCCGTTTCAATATCTCCTTCTCACGCTCGGTGGCTGTGGCTTGCTTTGTTTCGAGGTCCAAAAAAAGCTGCTGGACCTGTTCTCTTTGTTGCTGGTCGGCAGATGACTGGCTTCTGACCTTGTCCAGGTCGACCTGTTGTTTGTTGATTTGCTCGAGAAGATGGCGGTTTTCTCTCTGGATCTGATGATACCAGAGCAGCTCACGTGGCGATCCGGAAGCAGGCGGCATGTTGTGTGTTCGAAAGACAAGTGAGAGATAGTGAACCTTCAGTGGACGCTAAAGTATACGGTATTGTCTTTGTGTGTCGGGACTATTGGCTGGTGGGTATGGTGATGGTGATTGATTGCAAGGCTCAGAAGATCGTATGCCGGACAAGTTGCGAGATGAGAAGGACGGGGGTCGTGCCATCTGCGAGGGAAGGTGCAACGTGACATGAACGCACCTTCTTCGCCCAGGTTGTTCGTCGAGGCAGCCGCGACAGCGAGCTCAGTCACATGCAAAAGAAGCCAATGCGGGTTGAGTTGAAAAGGATAACATTCTTTTGAAAAAAGAGACAAGAAACTCGCCCCAACCTAGCATCTAGAATAGGGCATGTATTCGCATTTTGAAAAACTTCAACCATAAAGACAAACGCCCAAATGCATGAGAAGTGGGATCCGTCCCAGCCATGGTATCACATTCTAGGTAAGACCAGCCGTAGATCCCTCGTTAAACATTGGCCTGCCGCAGACATGCACTGCTGCAGTCCCTTTCTTGTTTTTGGCTTGAAATTCGTTTAGATAAGGTCTGCGCGCGTGTTAGCTCATTGCTTCAAGTAGGGTCAGTCGCAGTCCACATACCAGCAACGTTCATGGGCATCTCCTCGATTTGAGTCGAGTAGAACTGCTCAATCTCTCTCATCATGCGCACATCATCAGCGGTGACGAAGTTGATGGCAACACCCTTACGACCGAAACGACCACCACGACCGATACGGTGGATGTAGTTCTCGCGGTTGGCGGGGAGGTCGTAGTTGATGACCAGCGAGACCTGCTGGACATCGATACCACGGGCCAAAAGGTCAGTGGCGATCAGGACACGAGAAGAACCGGAACGGAACTCCTTCATGATAACGTCACGCTGAGCCTGGTCCATGTCACCGTGCATGGCAGAAACGGTGAAGTCACGGGCAGTCAGCTTGTCGGTGAGCCAGTCGACCTTTCTGCGGGTGTTGCAGAAGATGACAGCTTGGGTGATGGTAACGGTCTCATACAAGTCGGAGAGGGTGTCGAGCTTCCACTCCTCCTTCTCGACGGCAATGTAGAACTGCTTGATACCTTCGAGGGTAAGCTCGTCCTTCTTGACGAGAATACGGACGGGGTCGCGCATGAACTTGGTGGTGACCTCGAGGACGTCCTGGGGCATGGTGGCGGAGAGGAGGACAACCTGGGTGGACTGGGGAAGGAGCTGGAAGATGTCGTAGATCTGCTCGGTGAAACCGCGAGACAGCATCTCATCGGCCTCGTCGAGGACGAACATCTTCATGGAGTCGGTCTTGAGGACGCGACGCTGGATCATGTCGTGGACACGGCCGGGGGTACCGACGACGACCTGAGGGCCGTCCTGGAGGGCCTTCATGTCGTCACGGACGCTGGTACCACCGATACAGGCGTGGCACTCGACGTTCATGAAATCACCGATGGCGACAACGACCTTCTGAATCTGCTGGGCGAGCTCGCGAGTGGGGGCGAGGATCAGGGCCTGGCAAGCCTTGACGTTGGGGTCAAGCTTCTGGAGGACCGAGATGGAGAAAGTAGCGGTCTTGCCAGTACCGGACTGGGCCTGGGCAATGACATCGTGACCTGGAGGACAAAGAGTGAGCTGGGAGAAAGAGCAAACGGTATGCTCGGACAAGCTTACCCTTGATGACGGGCATGATAGCGCGCTGCTGGATAGCAGAGGGGCGCTCGAAACCGTAGGCGTAGACACCACGGAGGAGCTCGGCCTTGAGGTTCATGGCGTCGAAGGAGTCGGTGGTCTCATCGTAGTTGGACTCGATCTGTCCTGCAGCGCGAAATCTGGTTAGCGCAGCTCATTCCAGAGAGGCACAGCAAGCGGCGGCAGAGTTTGTCGTCGCAGGGGGGCGCAGATTTGCAGGGCGAAAGCGTGCGCGACGGCGAACGAGATGGACCTACCCTCGGGGACCTCTTCAAGACCGGAAGCCATGATTGCGGTTTGGGCTGGTTTGTGGGTGGGCTGTGGGTGAAAGCTGGATCGGTGGGCGAAAGGGCGCCGCTGGGTATTTCAAGGAAGACTAGAAACCGAACTCTCAAAGGTGAGAGTGTGCAAGGATATCTAGTTTGTTGGGAGTGATGAAAATGGCTGGAGGAAAAGAGGGGCGCGGACGAATATAATGAACACCAGATTTTTTCGTCGTGCTGCACAAATCGTCCGTGCGCACCCGCACCCGCCTCTCGCCTGCGACCAACCACCAACATCATCCGTTGTGCTCACTGAAAGTCAGTCATTTTTCTATGACTGTCTCTCTCTGGCCACTGACAGCTTGTCGCTTCTCAACAGTCACCTGGAGCATTCCACTTGTTTCCTCGGACGCTTAATCTCATTGGATACCACATTTTTCCACCTCTCGATATGACTCCTGCAGCGGCTCTGGTAGACCAGAATTTTGAACATAGACCACTTAAAAAACAGAGACTCGATCCCGAGGCCGACAAAGCAGCCAATCCCGACGAAGCTGCTGCCATCTGGCGACATCCTCTTGGAATTCGTCCTTCTGGAAATGCATTTACAGCTACTACCAATTTGAAAGCAGCCATTGGAACGTTTGCTTTGCTGCCTGATGAACTTCTGACTCAATTTCTGGAACACCTCGACGTGCAGGATTTGCTCCGATTGGGTGCTACTTGCCGTGCTCTACATGCCTTTACTAGGTCCGAGGAGCTCTGGAAAGCTCTTTTCATAGAGTAGGTTTCCATATTTACTTCTTGCTACAGTACATGCCAGTCTAACATTTACAAGATCGCAACCGGAAAATTTCAACTGGCGCGGCACATGGAGATCGACTGTCCTATCCCAGCCACGTTCTCAAGAGCCTGACGTGGATTGCAGCAATATCTTTTCTGATGCCCTTCATCGACCATATTTTTGTGCTCACGTGCCCCTGGAGCCTTTTGTAACCAACATTCCTGCCCGCAATCAGATCCACCGCCTCACATCGTTGACATTTGACGAGTTTACTGAGTCTTTTACCAATAAACCTTTCATTATCCCTGAGCCTACTCGACGCTGGCCCGTGTTTGGATCCTGGTCTGCTAAATCGTTGCTCAAGCAGTATTCCAAGGTCAAGTTCAGAGCAGAAGCCGTGGATTGGCCTTTTGACGTCTATATCGACTATATGAAGGACAACCATGACGAAAGCCCTCTATATCTCTTCGACCGTTCCTTCGCAGAAAAGATGAACATTCAAGTAGCTGACAGCTCTGCTGCTCACTTGTATGATGGCACTTCCCCCGACACGCTAGGCATCGAGGACGGGCGTAAAGTCGCATACTGGGCACCTTCCTTTTTCGGTCCTGATCTGTTCAGCGTCCTCGGGACTCAACGACCCGATCACCGCTGGTTGATCATCGGCCCATCTCGCAGTGGCTCGACTTTCCACAAGGATCCGAATGCGACCTGCGCGTGGAACGCCGTCTTGACTGGACGCAAGTACTGGATCATGTTCCCTTCCTCATCATCCCTTCCACCACCCCCTGGTGTTTTCGTATCAGCTGATCAAAGCGAGGTGACGTCTCCTCTGAGTATTGCTGAATGGTTCCTTGGCTTCCACGCCGAAGCACGCCGCACAGAAGGTTGTATTGAAGGTATCTGCGAGGCTGGCGAACTTCTATATGTTCCCGCTGGCTGGTATCACTTGGTCGTCAACCTCGAAGACTCGATCGCGTTGACACAAAACTTTGTTCCACGCCAAAGACTTGCTTCAGTACTACACTTCCTCAGAGACAAGTCTGATCAAGTCAGTGGATTTGCAAAAGATGTGCAAGATCCATACAAACTGTTTGTTGCAAATCTCGAGGAACAGGAACCAGAAGCTCTGGACGAGGCACTGCCGAGACTAGAAAAGATGAGCAAGGGTCCCAAAGGCAAGTGGGCAGAGCTAACAAAGACGACCGAAGACTTCAGTAACGAAGGTGGTTTCTCGTTTGGGTTCGGCGGAGACGACGATGAAGAGGTGCTGTAGATACGCTCGCCACGCGTTTTTATAAAACGTAAGACCCCGAAAAGTAATCCGTACATCGGCCAGTTCAATAAGCTGTCTGTGGAATTGAACTCCAAAAGACATCAACTTTGGCACAGGCAGACTCAAAAGATTTATTTGTCGGCATGATACTAGCAAAGCAGCATCATGAACGCACAAACAAGTGATATGAAAGGCAGAACGACACATAGCCATGAGCTCTATATCCAGTATGTTCTTATCAATACAAGATATCATTGACTCTCTTCTAATACTGCTCATCAGGACAGTCGAATGCCAGGTGACCATCCTTTTCGCAAAGGGCGCACCATTTATCGGCGTCCGTCTCAGCTGCAGGTGCAACATGGGTTTCGTTAGTCTTTTCTGCATTGTTACTGTTGTTGCTCAAAGTTTTCCTCAACGAGAGCGGTGCAGGAGCATCGAGCTTGTCGTTGTATCTGTCCTTCGTAGATGCAGAAACGTTCAAGTTCCGCATATGACTGGATAGTTCGTCTTCTGACTCGTTATGCTCCGCTTGATGTTCATGACCGTTGTTCATGTCGTGGCCATTGGCACCTTCAACGTTGGGACAGGTCAAGATATCATGTCCAGGTGTATCGCATACTTCGCACCACGTTCTCTGTTCGTCCTTGCGTGGTGATCTGTATCGCATAGGAGACCTGACGGCCTCGGGCGTTTTCGACAGATGTTGGCGAGGCATCTCCTCTGCAGCTGCTTCAGTATTCATGATGCTGTCCCTCTCCTGCTCTGCTGCTCGTCTCAACTGCTCGACTGCGCGCTCCAGTTCCTCTTCCCTGAACGCCTTTCGATCGATCAATCCTTGAAGTTCCGACTTTTCACGCTCGAGTTGTTGTACAGTTGCCTGGGTCCTCTTCAGCTCCTCTGGGTCGGCAGAACGTCCAGCTGCAGGGCTTTGTCGTGCCATGGGGCTCGCTTCGGGTCCAGAACTGAGAGAGTGTATGATGGCTTTGAGACCCCTAATCTCATCGTCCTTCAACTCGACATCCTTGTCTCTGGAAGTTTGACCTTCTGCCTCCTTGGCTCCCTGCAATGCTTTGGCGGCCTTCTCTCTTTCACGTCTCAGCTCGCTACGTCCTCTTTCGACTTCTCCTCTCAAGAACTCGACCTCTCCTCGAGCTTCTGCTTCACCACGACGTGCGTCTTCCAAGCCTTCTTCGAGCTCGGCAACAAGCTCTTCCAACCCCTTAAGCTGGCGAGCGACATTCTCGACATCTTCACGACTGTGACCGAGCTCGCGCAATTCTTGTATCTCAGCAAGTAGGTCGGCAATCTTAGCCTCGTAAACACGTTCGGTTTCGGCTGACGCAAGCTCCAGAGTGTCAATCGTACTGCGGAAATCTGCACGGTGAGCATCGAACTCGTCGATGAGGGACTGAATCTTGTCTTCTCTATCGTGTACGGCTTGACGCAGCTCAAACACGTCAGCGCCGTCTTCGTCGTTGCCATCGCCAGGTATGAGCTCTTGGATTTCCTTCAGACTAGTCTCCATCTCCGCAAGTGATCCAGCTTGTTCTTGCAGTTGTCTATCTTTTTCTTCCAACTGGGCCAATAATCTCTGAACCTCGGCATCCTGATCCACGGTAACCTGCCGGGACGGAGAACGCCTAGCAATCGAGGCGGCAGAGCTAGTGGATGGACGATGTGTGTCGGAGCGATTGCCTACACGAGAGCCGGTGCGTGAATACGGACGCGAAGGAGCAGCAGATCGACTAGCAGCGCGGGGAGTCGTAGACAGGGGCGGTGCAGGACTTGAAGTGAAGCGTGGAGGAACGGCAGATCTCTGGCTCATGGAAAAGTTGCGTGCCGGTGTAGGAACTAGATTGGGTTGTTTGCGGAAGGGAGATTCAGGACGTGGCAGCGATGGCCGGCGGGATTTGAGTTTGGAGAGTGGACTGGGAGGACGGGCACCAGGACCCATGGATTGGGAGAACTTGGGCATGGCGGCTGCCGGAGGAGTGTATGTGTCCAGGCGGTAGTGTGAGGGCGTAGTGGGGGTGCCAGGATGTGCTGGGCGAGGGCGCGCGGGCGATTGGCGCTTCTCTGCACGATGGACAGGCAGAAAGATGCCTGCGCCAGGGATATCGGTATCGAAGTAGCGAATGCCATCAACGTCGCCGTCATTTTTTCCTCTGGCAGCAAATTCACCGGCCAGTTCGACACCGATGAATTTGCCCTGCTTGCCCCTGACGGGCCCGACGAACTTGACAGTGCCGTACATGTCACCAGGTACGTTGACCATGTCGCCCAGGGCGATGGACGAGTCGGCCATTGTTGATGTGTGTGCAGGGGATCGAGGAGTGTTTCCAGTCAAGGCGGCAAGAGAAGCTTTGCGATGAGCCTCGTTGGTGTGCATGGGCGAATTGGACGGCCGCACTCGCTGTCGTGGTGTTGACATGCTTTCGATAATCTCAAGGACAAGGCGAGAGAATATAAACAGCTTCTTTACCGCCACAACTCCAGCTCCAAAACAAGATGCAAGACAAAAACAATGACACGTCAGGCCCCAACAGTGCTCGACTACCCATGCAACCACATGGCACATGCGAGTCGCAACCCAAGATGCTGCCCAATCATTTCACCTCCTCTCATCTCATCAGGCGCGAAGGGGGCAATCAACCACCAGGCCAGAATGTCTTACCTGTACACTCGACAAGACCTTGTAGCCACTCACAATCACAAAAAGAGACTGTTGCTGTCCGCTTCTCATTCTCACTGTTTACTTCCAAACAGTCAATCGTATTCTGACATGACTCGGCAACATGATGGCATGAATTGCTACTTTGAATCGTGCCGAGGTTGTTCGGTCCCCATCGCAGGATACCCCACGCCGCATCGAGGGTTCTTCTGGGGATACTCTACATTCATCTAGCTATCATTACTTTCTTACGCGTCTCTTACTGTGCCAGTGTCTCGTGTCTCTCAATCCAATCTATCAAGTCTTGCAATGGCAGGCCCGATCCGACAACCCATAGACATCAAGTCACTCGAAAGTTACCTGGAGAAACAGGTCCCAGAAATCAAGACACCACTCGATGTCAAACAGGTAAATCAATACACCTCACTATGTGTCGTTGCGTGTTGTTAAGCTCAATGAATAGTTTGGGTACGGACAATCCAACCCTACCTATCTCTTGACGTCCTCGGACAAACAGCAATATGTCCTACGCAAGAAGCCTCCGGGAAAGCTGCTATCCAAAACTGCACACAAAGTCGAACGAGAATACAGGATTCTGCATGCCCTTGAGACAACAGACGTCCCGGTGCCCAAGACATATTGCTTGTGCGATGATGATGCGGTAATCGGCACTGCTTTTTACATCATGGAGTTCCTGGACGGCAGGATCATTGAAGATCCATGTCTGCCGGATGTCAGTCCTGAGGACAGGAAGGAGATGTGGCGGTCTGCAGTAACAACTCTGGCCAAGTTTCACCGCGTGGCTCCAGCTTCAGTGAATCTCGCATCTTATGGAAAAGCGAACGGCTTCTACGATCGTCAACTTGCGACTTTCAACACCATTCAGGATGCCCAAGCCAAAGCTGTTGATGTCGAATCGAACGAGCCAGTGGGCAAAATTCCACATTTCGATGAGATGGTTGCTTTCTTTGGCAACAAAGACAGCCAGCCTCAGGATCGCAGCACCTTCGTCCATGGTGACTACAAGATCGACAATGTGGTCTTCCACAAGACAGAGCCAAGGGTCATAGGGATCTTGGAGTAAGTCGATAAGGCGATGTGATAATGGATGGCGACTGACAGATTTAGCTGGGAGATGTCAACGATAGGACATCCACTTTCCGACCTGAGTAATTTGCTCACCCCATTTACTACTGCCGATTCACCAGTTGCTCGATCAATCGGAAGGGGCAGTGAAACATTCCTTCCTGGCAATACACCTGGTCTGCCGACGAAGCAGCAGTGTATTGAATGGTACAGGCAAGTAGCCGGGTGGGATCCGCGACCAGACATGACATGGGGTGAAGCATTTGGGATCTATCGTGGTAGTATTATCATGCAAGGCATTGCAGCTAGATATGCACTCCGGCAGGCAAGTAGTGCTCGGGCACAGGAGTACGCAGTACAGATGAGGCCCTTTGCCACAGTTGGTTGGGATTTGGTTCAGCAATGCCAGAGGGAACGAGTCAAACAGGGCAGCAAGGCTAAACTGTAACAAATAGAAATAGTCAAGAAGTATGCCACGGCTGGAGTTCCATTTCACTTGATCATGCTCGACGGGTAATCTGTAGAACGTCAGCGGTAGAATTTGGCAAGGCCAAACGACTTTGTGAGCAGGTCAGCTCTGTCGTTTACCCATAAAACGAGGGCGAGTGTGGTTACGATATATGCTACACGGTGCATAAGTTCTCCAGGGACTGGTAGCACTCTGCGCAAGACACGTTGGCCGTCACGAGCGTCTCACAAATGGCAAAAGTTCAATGCACATACAATGCTGGAGAGATGAAGGTAAAGAGTATTTTGATTCGTTGAATCATGGCGTCGCTGGTTGATACGCTCTTGGGGAAGGCCATGATAATTCTGTGACACAGATGTGACGTGCCTTCTCGGACAAGACAAGGACTCGAGATGATGGGCCTGTAAGTTCAAGTGGGTTTGATGTCGGCTAGCGCGACGGAAGGCTACGACGTGATGGCGGACGCTGGTGGTGGTCGAATCACTGTCGGTGGCTGCGAATGGGTACGTGGGAGCATATGCTCATCGTCGGTCGTGTTCGTCCATGCGTTCGAGTGCTTCCAGCATGACAACCGAGTTGCCGCGGATGACCTAGACAGGGTCAGTACGGAGCGAGAGTGTACAGAGGGTGTGGATGAACGTACGACCTGGCCGATTCTGACCTTCTCGCCGCCAGCCTTTTCCTCGACGGCATCATCCAGGACGATGTTCAAGAAGACCTGAGATTGGTCAACACATAAGCGCAATGAATGCAAGCGACAGATAACGCACATCGTAGCCACGAAGGACACCAATGACCTTGCGACTGCCGTTCAGCTGGACGAACAGGCGACGGTCGAGGTACTGCAGGCTGGTCAGCTCGGGCGCAAGGAGAAGACTGCAGAAGTGCTTGCCTTCTTCAACTCTGGCTGTGCTTGAGGCATGGTTGCGCGTGGGTTCGTGAGCAGGAGATGGTTGTGGTGCTGAACGAGGAAAGTCCTCGGTCAAGAGCGCGGCCGCTTTGCGACAGCAGTACCCCCCGCGCGTCATTCTGAAAATCACCATCACTCATCAAACCTCCAGTCCCTCGACAACCTCTACCACTCGTCTATGACACATTCACATGCATCATGAAGAAGTCTTTCGCCGCTCGTCGCGTACCGCGGAAAATTGGCCACGATGACCAAGATGCGCCGACGGACGCCTCCAGCAACAATGGTACGTCTACACTCCCTCGATGTGGTGATTGCCAGCTCTGACAAAGCTCGTCGTGGCAGTTGGTTGACGCCCTTCCGCAGACTCCACCTCCACCACCTCTTCCATAGTCAAGCGACCTGCTGCAAAACACCGTAAATCTTCCGCACTCAGGCCCTCATTCGCTTCAGATGACGACAACGACGACGACTCTACTCTGGTCACTCCCAAACGCGCAAACCTCTCCCGCCTTGCCATCCAACGGAATGCCGAAAAGCGTTCAGACGTCGCCTTCCGCCCAGGTCTCGACTCTACCTCGGACCGTCCAACTTACAACAAGAACTACCTTGACGAGCTGAAACAGAGCACACCAGCCACACCCAAGGACATCGCATCCACCTCGACAACTGACAACGAAGATGTTGCTTCTGCCTCTAGTGCTGCTATCGACGTCAAATCAAAGTTCGGATCAGACCTTTCCAGATACCGACCTCCCACAGCTATACCCACCGCCGCCGAGATTCAGGAAAAGAAAGCACGTCGCGCACGCTTAGCCAAGGAGAACGACTTCATATCGCTAGAAGACGATGGCGACGATGAGGAAGAAGACGACGCAGTCACACGGGATGATCAGGGTCGCTTGATCCTCAAGCCCAAGGAAAAATATCCAGAGACCCGCCTGATACACGACGATGAGGACATGCTCGAAGGTTTCGACGATTTCACGACTGATGGCAAGATTACATTTGGACGCAAGGCACAGAGAGAGGAGGATCAGAAGCGCAGAGCCGAAATGGCCTCTATGATCGCTGATGCCGAGGGTCAGAGTGCAGATGACGACAACGAAGACGATGAGAGCGAGGCCGAACGAAATGCTGCTTTTGAAGTTGCGCAAACACGCCATGGTACCTATGCTGCGCGCGAACAGGACGCCGACTCGACAAGACCCCAAACACCGCCTAGGGTCGAACCTCTACCGACAATGGATAATGTGGTTGAAAGACTTCGCAAGCGACTGGAGGAAATGGAAGTAGTCCGCGCCAACAAAGCGAACGAGATGCAGAGCCTAGTGGACGAAAAGTCAAGAATCGGCGAAGAAGAAGTGAGAGTCCAAGCAGCTCTGAAAGAGACGGGCGAGAAGTATCAAAAGTTGAGAGAGGACATGGGCTTGCATCTCAAGGATGATGACAAGCAGATGACCACGGGAGATGCAACAGAACAGAGGCCTACAATCGACCGCACCGAAGACAGTGAGAACAGCGACGAGGTTGAGGAGGATGGAAGACCAGGCCTCGGAACATCCGGTCTAGGCAGCGGCATGCGTCGAGACCTGTCAGAATGGGGTATGTAGCGTTATAGTACGTGCTCCCTGCATGCGACAGTTCGAAGAAGATGGTAGATTTTGAAGAGTAGAGATGTCCGTTTGTTGTTATGGATCGTCCGTAACGCCTAGCGCCTCGCTGTGTGATTGCTCAATTGAACAAAAAAGTCGAAATGGTCGTGTTGTGTCTCATGAGTTGGCGTCGATTTCAGCCCATACAGATTCGACCTTTGCTCGCTTCTCCTTGGCCACTTCTCGATTCTGGCGAGTGCGTTCGAGGCGCTCGGCGCGCAGACACATGTTGACTTGATGCTTTGCCTTGGTACACATGCCCATGGACTTCCAGAGAAAGCCGCGTGCATGGCATTCTTCGAGCGCATTCATGACCTCCTCGCAGTCTGACCGTGGTTAGAAGGTTGAAACCAGGTAATAGATGTAGCCGTGCGACATACTCTTGTTGTCTTTGGTGTGAAGATGAGGATGCATGGTCGCTGTTGTTGCACTCGCTAGTGTCTTGAGATAGATCTAAGTGTTTCTTCGAGATGGCCGACCTCAATTCTTGAGTTCCTGATCTTGATTCCATGTCTCGAGGCTGGAGGCAAATCATCAGTCCAACGGCGCTAGCGTGTCTTGGCTTTCCCGAACGCCGCTCCATCAAGCAGATGCCTGTCTTGTGTTTCGATCAACACCAACTTCTCGAATCACACAACTCAGATGTCGCAACAGGTTTCTGCAAAGAAGCAGCAGGGTGTGTGTCGATTATCGGTCTCCTCATTTCTCTGCTAATCCAGGGATCAGAGCTGCAGACGCAATATTCGAATTACAAAGAAACCCTTCAAGCCATCGCACAAAAGATTGGTGATGTTGAGACTGAAGCTGAGGAGCACAAGTAAGTTTGATATTCTCTTCCCGTTCTGTTGTTTCTTTACTTGGAAAAAGGTTTCAACGAACATTGGAGCATCTACAGCCTGGCCAGCATCACTAACACAGAAAAAGGCTTGTGTTAGAAACACTCGAACCACTGCCTGGCGATCGCAAGTGTTTCCGTATGATCAATGGTGTCCTTGTGGAACGAACTGTACAAGATGTCTTGCCACAGCTCAAGACCAATGCGGACGGTCTCAAAAAGGTGCTCGAAGATCTGTTGAAACAATACACTACCAAGCAAGAGGAACTCGAGAAGTGGAAGGTATGTGAATCTGCACGTATAGCATGTATATTGGCCCGGTCCGCTAACACAATTACAGCGCCAAAACAAGATTCAGGTTGTCACACAGTGAGCTCGCTGTCACAGTCACCTTTACGGCTGCTCACGCTGCACGTCGAGGCTGTCCTGCCGCTCTGTCCTTATTCCCACCAAAGCAGCGAACAATCTCCACAACAAGATCGTTCGCGTCAATTCGAGCATGGACATGTCAGATACCAAAGCGCTGGCACGGGATCTGATCTCACAGATTCGCCCACCAGCAGTAAGACTTCGCGCGAAGGCTGCAGAACCAGGTATCACGAACTCGCCACTGCCTGGCTCGAAATCGTTGCTTCGAGTCAAGACGCCGTATCGTCGATTTGGTAGAGGGGTCTGCAGAGGCTTGTATTCAGCAGTGAACCAGCAGTCGATATGTTGCGTGGTGGACGAGATCTATATTGCTAAGCAGTGGTAGCCGCCCTGAGTGTGAATAAATTATCAATACAAGACTTCTAATGCCAATCTCAGTTGTAGAGTGATTCGTCACCATGTCGCTGTCTGGGGCTTGTAAGTAATGCTATGTATCCTACAGATCGGTATATGGCTGAAATCATGGCCTGAGGAAGCCCAAAAGGGAAAGTGAACCAAAGCTTGGCACTTTGTCCAGCAAGTCCAGTCCCCCCACCACTGCCCGTCACAGAACGCGCGCACCAGGTTCGTTCCTCTTCCGTACCGTATCACACTCTCAGCTTCTAGAACAAACATCAGATTTACGCGCCGAACCTCGAGCGCTGTCGTCAAATTCGGTAATCCCACCTTATTGCTGGTCCCGCTTTATTGTCCAACTTCAACTTCGAAGCAACGGCGCTACGTTGCGATCCCGCGTGCATCCAACCGACATCTTCAGACTTTCCTCGGTTCATTGGGCTCCAAAGCAGTCCGTCCTGACAGCATTTACATTCACGTAATAATCCCCACAGGATCATCACAGCGGCTGCTCTGATAGTGAGTTTACCCATCAGGTCCCGCGACTGTCGCCCGTATTCTGGATCATGAACACCCGAACTCGAAGCCCCTGTCATCAGGACTGTACACTAACGCTCGTTCAGGTTCTGTTGTGCTGAAACTTGACTGGCCACGGAAGTTTCTTCCAAGGGCTCCCTTTTGATTTGTTACACTGTCGTTGTTGTTCAGTGCCTTGCATCAATCCCCAGCTTCCGGTCATCATAACACAACGCAAAGCATAGTGTCTTGGGCCGCAGACTATCTGGATCCAACACGACCGTGACGTATCGCGACAGCGAATCAATTTGCCAGCGCAACAAACGTCAGAGTGAAAGGGTGTGGGGCCTTTTCTGCAAGTCGCCGAATACAATATGTCACAAAGCCCACGAACAACGGATGTCGAGGGACAGCAGGTGTCAAGCTCAGCAGCATTGCAAGCAGACGCAAACCAGCCGTCACCTGACGAGCATGAGCAGCAAGAAATGAGCAGAGGCCCTGACGATCCCGGTGATCATAGTATGGGTGTTTATGACTTTGAGGTCAAGGAGCAAGATCGATGGCTACCCATCGCTAACGGTATGTTCTTTCGGTTCTTCTTTCATCTCTGGGTCGGACACAGTGCGACCGACAAGGGAGCTTGCTGAGTCTGTACCACCTTTGCACCACCACCTGCCTATCGACCAATGCCATCGACGGCCCTGCCCTTCACATCCCCCATATACAGCCCAATCGCGCGTTTCGACGTCCTGGCCGTCGAATCAGAGCTGCTCCTGCCAGCCCAGATCTGCAGCTTTGACTTTTGACAGCGCGCGGATTGCCGAACAGTCATGTCTTCTGCATCCCGAGTGCCATCTCGATCACAGCCACTGCGTCCCCGGAACACTAGGAACGATGTCGCTTCCGATGCTAACATACGCAATTTTGCACCAGTCGCCCGAATCATGAAAGGAGCACTTCCAGACAATGCCAAAATCGCCAAAGAAGCCAAGGAATGCATGCAGGAATGTGTCAGCGAATTCATCTCCTTCATCACTAGCGAAGGTACGTCTGCTGCTATCAAAGAACCTCGCCATGCTTCTGGACTGCGAGCTGACGTCTTGTAGCTTCGGAGAAATGTCAACAGGAGAAGCGCAAGACCGTCAATGGTGAAGACATTCTCTTCGCCATGACCTCTCTGGGTTTCGAGAACTATGCCGAAGCACTCAAGATTTATCTTGCCAGATACCGCGAGGTAAGTGCTTGCGTCTACAGCAAGATGGACATCCGTGCTAACTCATGTTCGTAGACACTCGTCGCTCGAGGCGAACACCAGAGACCGATGACTGGCGGAGGTACCACTCTCAACTCTGCTGGCGGTGCCCAAGAGACGTCGCCTTTCGAAGGAAGCAACAATGGCGGAGCTGTTCTGAGCAGTGCGATGGAGCCAACCGAGAGTTCTAGCAACGAGTACGCTTATGGCGTCGGTCAGGGAGCAACGGGAGAGTATTAGGACGCGGATTCCGTCGCTACCACTGATACCCTATGTGAGAGTGTTGAGGATGAATCGGTGTCCGACGCGTCTCCCGACACGTCTCCTGACACATCCCCTTCCTGATACCTAGGAGTTTAGAGGCTATTACTACTAAGAGTTTGGCGTTCTACGGCGATTTCGAGGTGGGCATCATAGTTCTTCAAGCGTATTCAACAACTTGGTTGACATGGCCCATCCTTTTCTAGACCGAACGAGTATCACATTCTTTTTCGAGTACACATCATTCAAAGCAGATTCAATCGGACCGGACCACACAAGGCATGCACGTACGGCTAGAGGGTGGTCGTCACTAGTATTGAACGAATATATCCCAACGTCTTGTCATGGAAACTGTAGGCATGCATGTCTCACCCATTTGCACAGTTCCATAGACAGTCACGATTCCACGATCAATCCTCTTCTCGAGATCAGGCACATCATTGTCGAGAGCTACAGAAGTACTCGATATGCTTTGAGAAAACAGTACTTTCCACTGAGAGTCTTGATTGCCACAGCTCTCTTTAAAGATGTTCCGTGTCCTGTCTGAGAAACAATTGCATATCTGCGCTGCTACACCAGCGTCACATGACATCAGTGGACTAGCCTAATCGGTCTCTAAGGCACGAGAACGAGAAGCTACAAGAGGAACGAAGAACTCAAGAAGCCAGTCGACATGACAACGAATGATTCTACTGGCTCTGTCGATTGTCACGATGCCATACGAATACGTGATTAGCCCTGCAGGAACCTCTCAAGATCTCGGAATTGTACGAACATCAAAGCGAGACCTTGCATGATCGCGATGGCGCGATGGTCGTGAGAGAGCATGACAGCACGAGATATGGGTTGGGAGAATCTAGGTCGTGCTCGAGATCACTTTCGAGTGCAGTTGTGGATAGAGAAATGAGTCTCGAGAACAGGAGGCTCGCGGATGTCAGACAGAACGTTCCGAGAAGGAACATGGACATGAGACGCGTCGAAGACACTAGCTTGATGGGGAGGTATGCCGAAAGTTCCACACCTACCGTATACTCAAGAATCAAGGCCGTATCTGCTAAGAGCTATGTAGCGTCTAAGTGGCTTCGTCGGGACTACTATCCTCTGCTTCGGGGCCTTATCGTGAACAAGAAGGGGGAATGGTAGATACGAGCAAAAGCTGTTCAGAGTGCGTAATGACAAGATGGATTCAGGATGGTATGTATATAGGTTTGTCTGGGGAGTCCCGACCTAGTAGGCAGAATGCTACATGTGGGTAGCTAGCATACAAACACTAGACCATTGCTATGTGATTGTGATGGGAAAGCCATGTGCTGCATTATGGACGCCACCTGCCTGTAAAAAGTGGTGCGCATAATAGAGTCAAGTCATATGTATGTGGACGCAGCTGAGAGAGCAAGCATAGATCATGTGCCAGAAACTAGGAGGGAAGAAGCGCAGAGCAAACATAGACATCATGTACCTCGAGCAGCACTAAGCATTCGTCAAAATGCACCACGAATGCCTCTTAATCCAAAGGCGATGATGGGTCAGTGCCGTGGATTAGACATTCACTGGTGTCACTCGCAGAAGAAGTCTGTGCAAGTACCTGACCGTCGATGAGAAACGACTCGAATTGTCCATGTGAGCTCAATATGTCAACAAGACTGCACCAGCGAGCATCTTCGATCTTGAGCATAGGTGGCTCATGCTGTATAGCGCTACCTTGAATTCTCTCTAGGATGGTTGTAAGAGAAGAGATTATAGAAATGCACAATTTCAATGAGATGAGAGGTATGGCCACAGAGATCCCCCCCCCCCCCCAAAAAAACCTGTCTCTCGTGGACGTTGCTTACGAGTTTCGATGTACACGGTGAGCCCTCTTGAGTGAGCATTATTCATCAATTCATTTCGTTCGGAGAATTCATACTACCATTATTATTCCTCCCTTTTCAAAATACGGACTTTGGTGTCTTCGGCACTATTACTTAGAAATCCGACTCCACTGTCGGCCTCGGATATGGGCCCTCCTTCTTGCATTTTCTTTGCACACTCCTTGTCGTAGCTGCTGGGGTCGATACCGAGGATACCGCCAACGTTGTTGCGGTCGCCGGGCACGCTGAACTCGCGGAATGCATAACGCCACTCATTCAAGAACTGGCGGACGGCCTTACCGACCTTGTCTTTGCCGTTCTTCGAGTGATGTCCAGTGCCGCAGATGGCGTAGACGGGTTTGCTGGACGAGCTGTGGTCGAGCAGGCACGATGTCAAGTATTGAACTGCCTCTTCAGGATGTAGACCTGCCAATGTGATTAGCATGAGATCAACGATATTAAACCACTCACAAACTCACCATGCAAGTCGACGAAGAGCTCGCCAGCCCCAGTGCCCTTGTTGCGTTCCTCGTACAAGCATCGAGCAGCCTCACGGTGGGCCTCCTTCATTGCCAAATTTTCATTATGACCTCTGAGACTGAGAGTTTTGGCGCCACGGGCATCGTTCCTGTTCCAACTGTTTGCGGCAGCTTGGAGCAATTTGTTCCTCAATCCACCGTGTCTGAAGGCTTCAGCTCTAGCCTTGAGGTAAGCTTTGTTGGCAGAGTCTCCAGTCTCCAACCAGGGGATGTGTTCAGGCGCGGCTATCGCCATGGCAGCTGTACTGTTCTCACGAGACCCAGTGTTCGACTTGGTAGGTCTCGGTCCTCTTCGAGACTGGATTTGAGGAGAAGGTGAAGGCGTCATGCGAACAACATCAGCTAGCGACGAAGGTGTAGGCACCGGGCTTTCCTTGTTGGCAGCGTTGCCATGACCTCTCTTGCCATGGCGACGAGAAGATCGTGAGGCCGCAGCAGAACCCAGGGTAGGAAACGCTTCGTCATCATTAACGGCCAATATTGACGGAGTCGCAGTACGAGACTGATGACGACTGTTGGGCCGCGACGAAGACTGAACGCTTGCATTGCTTGAGGGGACAAACATGGCAAAGGGGTTCAAGTTGGACACAGTAGGTGGCTGTGATTGGAAGGAGTTAAGAAGAGAAGGGTCATAAGATTGGTCATACGGGTTGGAATTAGTGGGTTGCAGGGCAGGGAAAGAGTCGTAGTCTTGCAGCTGGAAGTTTGGCTGGAGAGATCGAGTAGGTGGTGTAGCATTCTCATCCATGGTCAATCTGGTCATGAGGGCAGAAGGGTCGTGAGAGAAGATGCAAGATTCGCCAGCGAGGCAGGTGCCGGCCAGCCAGTACCTAAAGAGAGCATGTCAGGATACTAATCAAGCAAACGGCATACACAAGACGCATCAACATACTTGCACAGATGATTACTTAGATCATGGCTGAAGCGGCAATCGGCCCTGGCGCAGTGGCCTGAGGAGAGCCAATATTTGCACACGATGCCACTTTTCGACTGGGCAGAAGGAGTGAGAGGTCTGGACGTAGGACTCATGGACTTTCCAACGAGGTACGTCCTGTTCTGGGCCTCTGTGGCACTCAGGGCCTGGGGATCGGCCAAGGCCATGATGGTCTGGCTGAAGTCGTAGCCATTCAGCTGGAGGACTTGCTCGAGCTCTTCGTCAGTTTTCTCGTCACGCAAAACAGAACGCAGCATGTCATAGGTCGACATTTCCACCATGGAAGGCTGGATCCAGTCTGACGAATAGGGACCAAAGGCCGAATCACCGAAAGAAGCATTGCTACTGGCATCGTCGTTGACGATCCAGTCGACGTTGTCACTTCCATAGTCGCCATATTGCTCGGTCGAGGAGGTGGGTTCACTGAACTGATAGGCGCTCAGGCTAGGACTGTGGGGGATCTGGGGAGTCGCAAAGGCAAGGCGCGGTGAAGGACGCGGCGAGGAAAAGGGAGAGGCGGTCGACGACTTTGTGCGGGTGAAGTGAGGCGGGGTAGGACCAAAGCCAGGAGGGGGGTGGATGGTTGCGCTCTGAGAACGCGGCGAGTTTGTGGCAGAGACGGAGCGCGGCTGCCACGGGGCGGGCGATGGACGACGGATTACAGTGGCGCGCAAGGGCGGCGGTGAGGTCGGGCCCTGGGTTGAGTCGCGATGGCGCCACAGCACACCCAGGACGGCATCCTCGAGGGCCTTGCCCGTCAGACGAGCCTCTTGGCGGAGGACGTCCTCGACGCGATCGGCCTTCTCATCTTCGGGCAGGGCGGGGTCCTGCAGTACGGGCAGGCATATCTCGTAGACCGTGTCCGGCACCATGGTCGTGTTATGCCTGTTGCATCGGGATGGTGCTAGAGGTAGAGGAGGGTCACTACGAAGAGTGAAGACAGGCGCAGGCGAGGAGAGTCACTACGAAGAGTAAAGACAGGCGCAGGCGAGGAGAGTCGAGGACGGAGACGCGAGCGAGTGGACGGACGAGATGCAGGGTGCAAGTTGCGGTTGGCACAACGTCTATTGCGACAAGCTCGGCCGCTCTCCACATTTGACGTCGAGCGTCGAGCGTCGAGCTAGCTTCATGACCGGCTAATAAAGCTTCACTATTGACGCCCCATCTTTCATGTGCAAACAAGAGCCATCTCTGCTCGACCCATCCTCGTCCAACATGGCCGCCGCCATCGCTGACCGCATCCTCAACCCGGCCAGCGCCCCGGTCCCCGATCTCTCCTTCCTGCCCTATCTCAAGACTGCTTTCCCTCCCTTTGGCTTCCCCAACAAGCACAACCGTCCGACATGCGCCGCCTACAAGAATGGTCACTGTCCTCTTGGTCCTGCCTGTCCTGATCGACACTACACTCCGCCAAACGAACGTTCGGGAATCGGCCATCTCATCTGCAAGCATTACCAGCGCGGTCTCTGCAAGAAAGGCGACCAATGCGAGTTTGCCCACACCTTCGACCTGCGTGGTGAAAGAGAGTGCAAGGAGTTCAGTCGCTTCGGACTCTGCCCTCAAGGCGACGAGTGTGCGTATATTGTCTTCTCACCATATCTTGCACTTTGCTGACCATCCACAAGGCACCTATCTCCACATCGCTCCCACCTCATCGTTGCGCAATGCTCCCTGCCCTCATTTCGCCCGAGGCTTCTGTCCCCTTGGTCCATACTGCAGCCTACGACACATCAAACATACCACCATCTGTTCTTTCTACCTTGCTGGCTTCTGTCCAAACGGCCGTTCTGGCCCCCCCGACAGGGATAATGTCGTCTCTTGCGAACACGGCGCTCACCCCAAATGGATCGACGGGAAAGATCTGAAGAAGCCGGAGCCTCGTCGTGTCAAGCCCGAGGAAGAGCTCCGAAGGGAGCAAGAGGAGCGTGAAGAAGAATTCTTTGCCGAGGAAGAGAAGCGCCGCGAAAGATTCGAACGAGGTGAAAGCGGCGGTGGTCGTGGCTGGGGCAAGCGTAGAGGCAGAGGAAGAGGCGGCTGGAGAGGACGCGGAGGCTGATCGATCCTCTCAAAACACACGCACTATACATCACTGGCCCTCGTGCTTGCCTGAACCCTCAAGCGGAGTCCGTGGTCTCGCTCGCTGCAAGGAAATACGTCCGACAAGCAGATGAAAGACCAAGTCGTACAACCCTGCCTGCCAATGTGCGACACTCGGAGATAGAGTCTTGAGACAGAGTACTGCCCACATATAGGAGCAACAGCCTGCCAATTCGGCATCGCATGCTTTCCCTTGAATCTCCAACTGAGAGGCTATACATAGAAGCTGCAACGGGAGTGGAAAGTTCGCAATACAGCGACAACGTCCCTGAGAGGACTGGACGAGCACGTTATAGCGACGTTCATCATCATGTAACTAGGAATCGGGTATTTAGTAGTAACAAAGTAAATTAAGCCCTTCCTTCAAGATGATCTATTGTATCACAATGTAATCCTCATATCTTCCAAAACACTTCCAGAAATGGGACCCTTGATTAAGAACTACGCACGACCTACATACTGTAAACCTCTCCACCTCCGTACACATTCCGCACACCGAACAGACGAATCATGCTCAAAATCGCCGACATCCTGTCCGACCTGACTTCTCTTCGCGTCGGTGTATGTTGTAAAGGACCAGTTTAGCTTGGGCCAAAAACGACTGACCTTGAGCAAGGATCCAGCTGCTGCTTTGGATCTCGTCCTGGCCCGCCCACCCAGCAGTGTTACATCTCTGTCGACTCAATTGCAGAGAGCGCAAAACACCACCGACTCAGACGTCGATCTCGCACGCGCTCAGGATTTGCTTGACCTCCATGCCAACGTCAAGCTGGCTCATCGCGACGGTCTCGATCACGCTTTGTTGAAAGCTCGTCAGCAAGTCGACATGGTTCTGAGGACCGTCTAACATCTCTTCTTTCTCGCCTACGACAAACCTTATTGGCAGAAGATTGTGATATTGCCTAGCCCTACGAAATGATTGGCTCAAGCTTCTATGGTTAGGCTGCTTCCACTTTTCACTGAAACATGCAACACAAGATCTGTCAAGAACCTTCAAACAAGAAGTTTGTGCACACAGTCACGACGGTTCTGTTCAAGCATATGGAATTGCATCAGTTAGGATTAGGAACGGTTATGGTAGGCGGTATATCAATATCTTGAAACCACAGCAGTTGCAACGTTGCTTCCCTGTTCACCCAGTAGCAAACGCAAAAAGAATCGGCCACCAAGCTTGGAGACCCAAAACTTTCTGACCTTGTCTCTCCAGTGTCTCTTCGGGTGTTCGTTGACAGCGGGATCAATGACCACAACGTGTGTATCACGTCTGACAAAGGTGTCAGGAGGCGCCGAACGGAAGCTCAATACCGATGGTCTGGCCTGTAGTTCGTGTGAATCTTGTTGTAGTACAGGGGCTGATCTTGTTGCAATGAGAACAGGAACCTTGTCGGACTGCTTCTGTGGCTCATGAGTGGCTGTATCGCTTCTCCCAATGGCCGCATCTGCAGTGACGACGACAGGCGATGAAGCAGCTGCTGACTCCACAACCACTACTGCAGGTGCAGGCGTCTTGACCTTTTCAACGATAATCGTAGTAGGTGAAGCAGGTGCTGGAGCAGGAGCAGGCGATGGAGCAGGAGCTGGTACTAGAGTTGGAACAGGAACAGCTGACGGGCTCTCCTTGACCTTCTCAACAATGACTGGAGCTGGTGAGACGACAGGAGAAGCTGGTGGTGGAACAGATTCAGGCATGGCAACGACGACTGGAGGTGCTGGAGGCGGCGATGGGGGTTTGGGGTCAGATGCTGGTGGTGGTACAGCCTTTTGAAGTGTTGGGTCTGCTGCTGGAACCGCAACGACCGAGCCTTCATGACTGGTTACGACAATATCTGTTTGAAGGGTCAGTGACAAAGAACACAGAATATCAAAGATACCCACTTACGCTCTTGCGGTGGTGGAGAAAGAGGTGGAGACGGCGGCGAAGAAGGCGATGGGGATGCTGCTGGAGGAAGAGGGTCGACCGAGACCTTGGGCATAGGCTCAGGAGGGTTGTCCATTGCGATGATGACGTTACCAATAACGTCGTAACAGCAGAGAACAAATAAGAGACTGGAAGAAGAAGAGCAAGATGGCTGCGTAAAGAAACTGGACTGATGATGAAGCGTGGTTGTAAAGAAGGGAATGAGGATATGAGATGGAGAACTGAATTGGTCCAGGAAGTATCAGCAGTTACTACCTATCGGCGCTTTCCTTTCTCGTGAGTCTCCCTCTTTCGCAGATTGCCGGCACTGGAAAGAGAAGTTGCTTAGCATGACGAGGCTTTCGTTCTTGCCCAAATCTTGCAACTCGCTCGATGTAAGAAGAGCTGTATTGCCAGGTATTTGACCAGGGTGGCATAGATCCCACCTGAGCCAGCTGGTGCTGTTGGCATCGTCTAATCTTGATCTCTTGCACATAATATAATGAACCAAGAACAGAATGCTAGAGGTTCAAACCTAGGGTGTGGCTTTGATGTTGACCTACAAAGAGCTCCACATCGCATCGAGATCGCATAGATCAAGTGCAAGCGACCTGATAACTATGTATCAAAAAAGAGATCACGCAGTCTCCATCAGCCAACAATATGGTTCTTATTCAAGAGATGTAGCGTGTAAACGGACTGAGTGAGGCAGACCAAATCCAAGAAGTGTCCGTGCGCCCAGCGCAGATCAAACAAACTTGCGGTTGTCACCATCATCCAAAACATCTCTGTACCATCCATTGTCAGCTCCACAAATCATTTCCACCTAAACAGAGCCAGATACGACACTGGCCACAACATTATGAATCGTATCACCACAAACGTGGACCAGAAACTATTGCGTACCACGAAGTTTCCGCCCGAATTCAATCAGAAAGTCGACACAACCAAGATCAATATCCCGGTCATCAAAAAGTAGGTCATACCTTGGCTCAAATACTTTGAGCCTATGCCTGTCTTGTTTTTATCACAGACTGATGGTGTTGAAGCTGGGCTGCTAGCGAATTGTCAAGAATTCTGGGATACGAAGATGATGTTGTTATTAATCTTCTCTTCGATCTTCTAGAGGGTTCGAAGAACGTAAGCTGAGTCTTATGTGCACCGTCAAACAATGAACTAACTTATTCAGCCCGACGTCAAATCACTGCAGATCCAACTTACTGGCTTTCTCGAGAAAGATGCGGCTCTCTTCTGCAAGGAACTCTGGAATCTTTGTTTGAGCGCACAAAAGAGCGACACCGGTATCCCGCAGCAGCTTGTTGAGGCAAAGAAGTTGGAGCTCATTCAAGAAAAGGTAGACCTATCATGCTCTAACAGTATAGTGTTGATTCTAATCATTTTTATCAGGTCGAGCAGGAAAGAGCCATTGAAGCAGCCCGTCAGCGCAGGGACGACGAAAGGATCCGTGAGAGAGATTTAGACAACAGTCGCAACCGAGACCGGGATCGCAGAGATCGAGGTGGACGAGGACGCGGCCGTGGTGGAGGTCGCGATTTCGACAGTCGGGTTCTCAGAGACCATTCCAGGTCGCAATCACCACCATCCAGACAGGGTTACGGCTCAGGTGATTTCCATCGCAACAGAGCTTTGCCCAGGGAGACAGATTCGTATGTTCCCGTAGGGGAGAACAGTGGCCGGAGAGGTGGGAGACGCCAGCGCTCCCCCTCTATCACTCGCGGTAGTCCTGTCTCCGCATCACTAGTCCGATCGCGAAGGACTGCACGGCGCAACACCTCGAGTGAGCGCAGCCGCAGCCATTCTGCAGAGCATCGGTATTCCAAGCGACCCGCTGATCTAGCACGAGGAGAACGCCGACACCGAGATCCGTCACTCTATTCGCGAAAACGCTCACCACCTCCAAAGCGTAGAAGAGACTCAAGCTCTTCTCCCAAACCAAGACGCTTTCGCTCACGTACACCTTCTAGAACTCGACTGAGACACAACGACCGGAATGGCAAGGGTAGCGTGTCTCCGCCCCGCCGCCGACGTTCCCGTTCATTCTCTGGAGATAGGCAGACAAAGCGTGCTAATATTGTCAAGGATCGTCACACCGCTAACACACACGGATCCCATCGCAGTCGCAGTGGACAACGTTCTCGAAGCCGCTCTCGGGATGATCGAAAGCGTTCGACATCTCCGAACAAAGCACGTGAGAGCAATTGATACGCATTCGAGACTCACGAGGTCGCGCAGAACAAGAAGCATGACCAACAAGGAGAGAGTGGCGCTGGCGCAGCAGAGGAGGTGGGTATCGATTCTTAACGTCCCAGACATTTCATTCGAGCACATCCTTCTCTTGCGTCGATACTATTACTCACAAGGTATAAGCAAAGATGGACTTAGCAGTAGTCGGTATACTATATATTTATGAGCTTCGACCTGCCTTCACAAAGGCTCTCTGCACGTTTCGACATCAAGGTGGATGCTAATGACGGTAGATACATCATAGGTTAGAAAGCCCCTCGGCAGCCCCCGCAAAGCATAGCGGTAAGAGGCCCACCGCAAGTGAATTGAGAGAAAAACTACTCAAAAGCAAGATCATGGCTATGCGTAGGGCAGGTGGAGGGGTTTGAAGTGACAATGAAGCCATCATGTTATGTTCATTTCGGCGAGGAAGTGTGGAGAAGATCATCAGCTCTCGATCGCGTGGGGAAGTGCTGAATGCGTGACGCGAACACGAATAACAGAGTTCCTTGAAGTTCTACAATCGACTGCATCATCTTGCGACTTTCCTCATCTGCACTCCAGTATGGTTGATAACGCGCCGGCGAGCGCAGCCAACACGGACCAACCAGGTCGCCCCTACTACGAGAGTCTGCGAAACACGCTCAAAAACACATTAATCAAGAAGCGACAACTCGACGAGCAAATGCAAGCGCTTGAGGACAACATTTACAAAATGGAGAGCAGCTATCTCGAGGAAACCAACGGTGCTGGCAATATCGTGCGCGGCTTTGACGGATGGGTCAAGGGCGTCGTGGTAGGAGGAGACAAAAAGTCCGTCGACGACCGCAAGGCCAGAGTCAGAGTTCGCGACGAAGATCGCGTCTTCTCGCGAAGCTCCATGTCCTGGATCAGGGTATGTTCGGCCCTCTCGACGTGTCTTCATTGCTGTCCAAACCACTGACACATGGTTTGCAGGCCCAAGACTCGGACATGCCCACCTCGGCCACCAATACTCCCTCCCATGCACCCACACCAGCCTCGTCGGTGCCTCCTCAATTGACCTCGAGGGACAGCAACCATGCCACTCCTAGCAGTACCGTCTCAAAGGCCAACAGCAAGAAAAAGAAAGCCGCCGACAAGGAGGATGACGAAGACAATAAGCCGGCCAAAAGACTGAAGATTACCTACGGCCGCGAATAACATCCTAAACATCATGATTTGCTGCGTTCAAGCGGGAGTTGGGGCATGGGGTCATGCATTGGTCAAGGGAGGGTCAAGATCAGGCGTTAGGACTGAGGTCGTTCTGGGGAAGTTCAGTAAGAATATGCACATGGGACCACGATTAAAGGTATCGCAGAGATACAATACGGAACTCTCGTGCCTTCTCGAGAGAGTATATTTTGAAGTACTCTATCTTGAATGCTTGTGAACGTGCTTTACGACAGTTGCCTTCATGTGTATGAGCCTGGTGTTTGCTTGTGTTTGCTCATCTGGATGGCGATCCATCTTCGAACCAAGCCTAGTCTCCATCTTGTACCACTAAGTTGTATTTTTGATAGTAGCTCATTACCGGTCGCATAGCTATGACTTCGGAAGTAATAGAAGATTTGTGGCTTTTTGGTTATGGCAGTCTGATTTGGAAACCACCACCACATTTCGGTGAGTAACTCGGTGACCTCTGTACGCTTGATATATACATTGACCACCACCAGACTTGAGAGTACCGGGCTACGTCGAAGGATACGTACGACGCTTCTGGCAGGCAAGGTGAGTAACTTGACCTGATCAAGCCGGGACAATCCAATAATAGGAGGACAACAGTGAAGATCATCGTGGAACTCCCGAAGCACCTGGCCGGGTTGTCACCCTGATTGACAGATCGCATTGGGATACTTTGACCGATCAACATTCGGATGCACCTCCAACGACATGGGGTGCCGCTTATAGGGTACGTCGTCTGGGCGAACTGTGTCGTCGATGGTCCTTGGGATGAGTGCATCAGGATCAAGTGCTTTACCGAGCAGTGTCCATGCATCAAGCAAGATATTAGCTCAGATGAGCGGCCATCCCGACGGGCCAATTCCAACGCTTCGAGGTCAATGCTAACCACAACTCACGTTGGTTTTAGATACCGGGACCGCATGTGGCAGAAGTGCGGGAATATCTCGATATTCGTGAGATTAATGGATACAGTATCCAGTACACACCATTTCACGTGTCAGAGGCCTTTGCGGCTTCACACAATCTGCCAGCACCTATCAACTGCTTGGTCTACGTAGGACTTCCTGACAATCCGCAATTCATGGGTCCACAGGATCTTGAATCGCTTGCAGAACACATTGTCAGGAGCAGAGGGCCTAGTGGAGACAACAAAGACTATCTTTATGGGCTCGACCAAGCCCTGATGGAACTCGGAGACGGCAGCGAAGACGAGCATGTCCATGATCTGGCCAGGCGCTGCCGGGAGATTGAGTCCAGGGCGTCAAAGGATGTTAGCAAGCAAGCAGACAGCAGCGTCATTGGATCCGAGCTGAAGAGAGTGGGAAGCACGGCTGAACAAGAGGAGATTGAGAAGTGAGACATGTGAGCGACAAGGTCGTGGTAGATATATAGAGAGTAGATAGTGTGTAGTTGAATGCATGGTCAGCAATTACCCGATGTCAACTGGAAGGTGTCAGAATATCCAGGCAGGATGCAGGAACCAGTGCCAGCTGCGTGGAAGGTTCGTCGATCGGCACAGGGTGGCTGCGGGACGAACCGGAGCTTCGTGTACAGTGCAACGGTGCGGAGGTGGACGAGACGATTCTTGTAACTGTTCGAGTGCAGGAATAAGGGGAAGCCCTCTCCTCCATCCAATGTCGACGTCCTGATTGTCTAGACGCGCGCATCTGTCGACATGCGACAGGAGAAGGCGGCCTCATGGAGCGACATCCCGACTTCTGTACTGCGAGCCGAACTGCTACGCCGTCAAACAACAAACCATGACGACCGTCCTGCCTGTGGCACCGCCCGTACCACCAAGGACTACAACATGCCTCTGCATGTCTTTGCTCTGGTCCTGATTCTCGTCCTCAGCACACTGGGTTGGTCTTGTCATCACATTGCACAAATGCTTCTTCTCGCTGACCATCCCGCAGCATGCTCGTTCCCAATTCTTGTTCGGCGCCTTCCTCGAATGCCCGTACCCCGTCAATTCCTGTTCCTATCGAGGCACTTTGGCACTGGTGTGTTGATTGCGACCGCCTTTGTACATCTCCTGCCCACCGCATTCAACTCGCTCACCGATCCGTGTCTCCCGCCTTTCTGGAATCAAGGATACCCCGCCATGGCTGGCCTCATCGCCATGATTTCAGTCATGGTGGTTGTGGGCGTAGAGATGTTCTTTGCTACCAAAGGAGCTGGACATTCTCATTCGAGCGACTACGTGACACCCAGAGAGCAACACGAAGACATGGCTCCTTTGAGAAGCAGTAATCGCGAGGGCTTCTCAAGACCTCTGCACCGACGGAGTGATAGTTACCGACCATTCAGTCAGGGGAAAATAGGAGCCGAGGAAGATAGTACTGAGGACATGGCCTTGCAAAACACTTCGCCGTGGCAAGAGAACGGGCATTACGACGATACGGAACCCCTAGCTCACAAGGGTCGTGCCAGTCTAGATGACACAGGCAGCAACTCGGATCTTGATTTGGATGAATTGGATCCTCACATGAATGGCAATGGTAATGGACATAGCCACGGGCATGTCGCCGAGCCGAGTCTGGAGCGGCCTGACTCACCGTCCGAACAACAGCAGCAACAAAAAATGCTGCTACAATGCTTACTCCTGGAAGCTGGCATTCTCTTTCACAGTGTCTTCATAGGCATGGCTGTATCCGTGGCGACAGGCACATCGTTCATCGTCTTGCTCGTAGCCATCTCATTTCATCAAACCTTTGAAGGGCTGGCTCTGGGTTCCCGCATTGCCGCTATCACAATATTTCCGAAGCGGTCACCACGGCCGTGGCTGATGGCACTGGCCTATGGAGCGACTACACCCATAGGACAGGCCATCGGACTTATGGTACACAATCTTTACGACCCATTCAGCCAAACAGGTCTACTCATGGTAGGAATCATGAATGCGATCAGTAGTGGGTTGTTGTTGTTCGCTGGATTGGTTGAATTACTGGCAGAAGACTTTTTGAGCGACGAGAGTTACGTGGTCCTCAAAGGGCGAAAACGACTCGAGGCTTGTGGTGCTGTGGTTGCTGGAGGACTACTAATGGCGTTGGTTGGTGCATGGGCTTAGAATTCAAAAGCATGAGAGAAACGTGGTTTCAAACATGTCTCAGACCGGATAACGTGTACAAAGTACGTCTGTAGAAATACCAGGTCGGAAGACGATTCATCTTGGTCCTCATTACACAGTGAAGCAGGCAGGTGATGTTCGTGTGAAGAAACATCGATGGACGACAGTGAGAGCAAATCTGATTAGTTGCAACTTGCAAGGACCAGGGATCGCTCGGCCAGAACGACTAGGTGGGTGGGATCGGAGAGTCGAGGAACGTATGATAGTGACAAATGAGTGATCTACTAGGTACCTCTAAAGATGAGGAGTCCGTGTCGCAAACCGAAGTCGACAAGAACAAGATATTGCTCTCCACCAGGTGTGCCAACCTGTCGTCTCACAAGCAGATTCTCGCGGCTGCGTGTTAGTTTTGTCGTCGTCCGAAGCCATTGCTCTCTGGAGCAAGCGCAACACACGAGCCGTTTGTTTCCGCCTGCCGTCGACGTCCTCTTATCTCTCTCACAACTACGCCACTCATCCTCCTGCTAAACAACCACGCTTGTCACCTGGTCAGGCTTGTCAGTGGGCAGTGGTATGCCGGTTTAGCGACAAGGTTCCGATGTCTGCCACGACGTCTATTGCGCCGAGCGCCGCCTCTCCCTCGGCGACCAGCACCGGCTCTTCGAATGGAGGGAGCGGTCCGACCAGCTCACCTCTTCTGTTCTTTATCGCCCTTGGGTTCGGTGTCGTCTTCACCAACTTGTGGTACATATGCACTCTCGTCTTTCATGCCTAGCCCCTGTTCCTGACCCCTGCCTCCAGGATTATTGTCGGTGTGAAGTACTGCTTCCGCTACAACCAGCGCAACCGCCAGCGCGCACTCGGCGAAGATGGAAACCCCATTGACCTCATGGCCATGCCTCGCCCTCACAGGCGTCGCAAGGAAAAGAAGCTCATGACCATGGACGATGTGAACGAGCGCTTCCCTCTCGCAAAGTACAAGGTCTGGAGAGCCTCACGCGAGGCCCATGGACTGCCTGCCGCCGGCGGTGTCAGCGCTGCCCCGAGTCGTGCTCCAAGCATTCGACAGTCCAATCCGCCAACCCTGCAAGACCCACCTCAATCTCCTCGTACTACTCTAGAAATCGCCCAACAACACCATGCCACCACCATTACCGGTGCCTCGTCGACTGGCCCTATCACTACTTATGACAAAGTGCCGTTGGAAAAGACAGAGACCGTTGCGTCCTCCATACACGAACACGACCACGAGTCTGACGACGAAGACGACCCAATCCGTACTGCCGCGCCACCTGAAATGGTTGCGCCCCCTGGAGACACTTGCGCCATCTGTCTGGATAACCTCGAAGATGATGACGACGTTCGCGGTCTCACTTGTGGTCACGCTTTTCATGCAGCCTGTCTCGACCCATGGCTCACCTCTCGTCGTGCATGCTGCCCCCTGTGCAAGGCCGACTACTATGTTCCAAAGCCTCGTGCTGCAGAGGATGTCGACGAAACTGGTCGTAGGGAGCGCGGCATGCGTTTACCCTCAAGCCCTACCGCTGCTTGGATCGGTGCTCGTAGATCAGGTACCACGGGCAGGAGGCGCATGATGCTGGGTGGTCCGAGATTCCTGGTAGCCGAATCTCACACCGACCAGCATGGCTTCCCACAAGTCGTGCAAAGAGGTCCGGACCCGGGCAACGCACCTGAGACTCGAGGTGGTTGGTTTAGTGGACTGACCCGTTTTTCGAACCCTCTTCGACGCGGAACTGATTCGACGCAGGGCAATAATACAACTACTACACCAAGCGATCTTGAAGCTGGAACTTCAAGATAGTTTTGCGGGAAAGGTGAAACATCCTATTGGTCTTTGTCTTTTTGGAGCGGGATATATATCTGGATCCCTCCGGTATAACAGCGACGGTTCGGGTCTAGGGATTGGTGTTCTTTCTTTGCCAGAGATCCGGGTAAGCGATAGGGTTACGGCGATGGTTGGTTGGGACTCATGGGGTTTTCAGGCGCCTCGGTTTGGGCGTTTTCTCATTTGCCTCGAAATTTTATGGTTGCATTATCCAAATCATTTGCATCTCTGATCTCAATTTCGTCTTCGTTTCGCAGACCTGTTGTGACCCCTGCGCCTATCTACCTTGTAGACTTGTGACAACTCTTCGGCCTACATCTCTCCGCATTGAGCGATAGCGACGTCCTGAATGGGCTTGTCTGTCACGTTGGTCCTAACGTTCTCGATCTTTCGTACGACATCCATGCCGTCAACAATCTTTCCAAAGACCACATGCTTGTTGTTTAGATGGGGCAGCGGTACAGTGGTAATGAAGAACTGGCAGCCATTTGTGTTTGGACCAGAGTTCTAGTAGCGATTCACATTAGTCTTTTGTATGTATGTATTGGCAACACGCAAGACTCACGGCCATGGAGAGCAAGCCAGCAACATCGTGTCTCAGGTTGAAATTCTCGTCAGCAAACGCCTTGGTACCGTAAATCGAAGCAGAGCCAGTGCCATCGCCATTGAGGAAGTCGCCTCCTTGGATCATGAAATTCGGGATCTTTTCGTCTGTCAGTCTTTTTGCATGCTCATGTCGGAACGTCGCAATACACACCACACGGTGGAACTTGCATCCCTTGTAGCCTTGGGAATGTCCTAGGTGGTTCTTCGTCTCGCCGGTGCAGTATTGACGGAAGTTTTCGGCGGTCTTTGGAACGACATCCTGGAAGAGCTCCATCTTGACTCGACCCAAGGGCTCGCCGCCCAGGGTGATGTCGAAGAATACTATAGGGTTGGGCGATCCTGGTGTTGCCATCTTGTTTGGGCAGATGATCCGTGGTTGAGTCGATGGTCGTGGAGCGAGAAACAGATGAGTGATGGGCGGCCTGCTTTGTAGTGTGTTGTGTGAGATTTGTGTCCAAAAGTGCTGAGGTGATCTGTTGATGTGGTTTAGAAGTTTCGGTCTCTGCGAGATGTCAAATGCCCGTACTAAATAATATCAGACTTCGCGAACACATAGAGAGCTGGCTCTGGCGAGCGATTCTCGACTAATCCATCAGGTCAAGTCACCCATCACACACAAGTGAATGACTATGAGTGATGTGAAGAGCAAATCGAGGTGCTGGTATAGTTGGAGACAGGGTCGTACTGCTAGCATGACGGTGTTGGGGCCTGAGCTGGGACCCCGCTCTTGACATCATAGAACGTGGCTCGCTCGCAGGATCCAAGAACTCCGAGGTTCCCTCTTTCCATCCCTACAAACACAAACCTTTAATCGAACCTGCAGTAAGGAAAAACCAGTACCACCACAAGGTATGTATACACTGAGCTCGAGATCGAAGAGAGTCGAGCTGACCACACGTCTTGCAGCACCTCAATCATGTCATACGGAAACGATCGCTACGGTGGTGACGACGGCAACTACTCCGGCCGTAACGAAGGCAACTATGGCGGCCGTGATGAGTATGGCGGCAACAACAACAACAGAGGTGGGTATGGCGGTGGCGGTCGCCAGGAGTATGGCAACTCTCAAGGAGAGTTCGGTGGACAAAGACACGGCGGTCAGAACGATGGCTACGGTCAAGGAAACTCCGAATATGGCGGCCAGAACCGTCGCGACGATGACTCTGGCTATGACCAGCGCAGAGATGAGCTGAGAAACCACGCCCAATCAGGCTACGGGTTCGTAGCCATCACTTTCTCGAATGACTAGACCACGACTGACTGTACAACTTAGCTCGGTCGCCGGACCTGGAGGCTACGGAAGAGGACAGGAAGGATATGGCGGCCCTGGTGACAGAGTCAACTCCAACAACCCCGAAAGCAGATATGGCTCTGGTTACGACGACGGCGATCGCTACAATGGACGCAATGATGGAGGTTACGGCGGCGGCAACGGAGGCCAGGGACACTCGAGTGGCACCTCATATGGCGGCGTGCCTGGTGGCTCCGATGACTACTCGTCTGCAGCTCACACCGCAGCCCAGCATGCTGGCAATTCTGGCGACTCGAACCTGTTCAGCGCCGCCCTTGGAATGCTCTCAGGCCACAAGGCACAGCAGGAAGACGTTGATGAAGACGATGCCATCAGACAGCACCAGCAGTTCTACGGTGGAGCTGGTCAGCCTCACCCCGCCAGTTCTGGAAGCATGGGCTCGGCCGCCGCCATGCAGGCCCTCAAGATGTTCAACCAGGGAGGCAGCTCGTCTGGAAGCGGACCCAAGAGCCAGAATGACTTTATCGGTCTCGCCATGTCCCAAGCTGCTAAGCTCTTCGGTATGTATACAAATCGTGGCTTGTAAGACATCCTGCTAACTCTTCTTCAGACCAGCAAAGCTCTCAAGGCAACGTGCACCAGCAAGCTTCAAAGCAGGATGCTGTCTCATCTGCTGCTCAGATGGCCCTCAAGATGTACATGAAGAGCCAGGGCGGTGGCGGCAACAGCAGCGGCGGTGGCCTTATGGGCCTTATGAGCAAGTTCATGTAAACTTAGACGAGACACGACGGAATGAACCACGGTTTGACAGCTACGAAAACACCAAAAAGTTGCTATCTTCATTCATACAATCCGTCTCTGGTCCTGCTCAATGTGCCCTTGATTTCAATACGCTGTAGACATGTCCGAATCCAATCGAGTAACACATGCTGCAGATCGATAATGGATTCTGAGTTCTCGTGATCGAAACTGTTTCGTGGCCAAGCCATGCGATCCTGTGAAATTTGCTTTCATGTGAGTGGCCATCTCATAATCGGCCACCGTCTCCTGTACGGCTCTTCAACTTCAGGTACCCTTTATTGCCATCTTCTTCAAGCACGTCCTCAGACTCACCGACTCGCTTTGTCGAAGATGAGCTGACCGAAGCAGCTGCACGGGAACTTCTGGAGCCACCCACAAGCACCGCCTCCTCTTGTTCAAAGTCGTCTCCAGATATTACTTCCCACTCTGCGCCCGACATGTCTTGTAGAAGACTCTGCTTAATCCTGTCAAGGAATCGAGTAAAAGATGCAGCTCGCCAACTTCGCATTGCATCCAGACCTTCGGCCGAAGCAGGAACCTGACGTGCGCTAGCATGAGAGAATTGACCAAATGGCTTGTTATTGCGTGTGGCTTGATCTGAGTTGGTTGATTGAGGAGTCGAGCCTCTACTGGTATGTTCGCGAAATAGTGTGAAGAGGTTCAGGCCCATGGGACAAACAGCTTGATATGCACTAGAGAGATTGAGACCCTGAGAATTGCAGAGCCATGCGACGTTCCAGGCCAGTAATGAGATACCTTCAATGAAAATGTTGTATCGAGCGGGATCCTCCTTGGCAAGAGCGACTAATGGACGATCCAGATGGAGGAGACGTGGTTTGGGCAATGTGCGTTGGTCCAAAGTACGCGATGATGATGGAGTCGACGAAGAGCCCGGAAAAGGAAGCTGAAAGCCTTGATACGAAGACTGCAAAGAGAAGATAGTGGGATGAGGATAGCTTGCATGAGGAGGAGTGATCTCAGCCGGAAGGCGGACAGAAAGATAGTGACAACATGTAATCAATAGGCGGCATATGTTGGCGAGCGAGGCGTTGATAAGTAGGGGTTGTGCAGAATTGAGATGGCGCAGGTCAACGATGGAGATGCCACCAATGGCATAGTCGTGCACGACGCTACCATCTGGCATACGTCGTCGTTTCTGCTGCAATCCCGCCAGCCTTGCCGTCTCTTGACATAGTTTGGTTCTACCCTCGAGCGTGCGTGCTTGTACCTTGTCGAGTCTTCGCTGACTCCGGCGGACAGTTGCATGCAGTGGTTCGAGCAACTGAGGCACACGGCTGGTCATCTCGGCCCTCTCGCGTACTATCTCGGCATGTCGCTGTTTGATGTCGAGGTGGCGTGAGCTCTTTTCTCTACGAGCTTGTTCTACCTGCTGCCTGAGTAGGTTGGCCTGCTCATTGATAATGGTGCAGCGCGAGCGGATAAGCTGGATTTCTTGCAGAACCTGGATATGAGCATGCTTTTTGGCACTCTCCGTGATATCTACCACCTCCGGGCCGGAAGATGATAGAGACAACGTGAGATCTGAGCGTGGCGAGATGACAGAGTTGACTTGTTTGCGAAAGGTCTCGATGTTCAGCAGATCTGCCAATCTGTCCAGGCGAGCCTGGTACACAAGCGCTCGGGCACACGAGACGCATGTCGGTTGTCCACGAGAAGGGAACACCGTAGAGCATACAGTACATTCCATCGCTTGGCCGATGGTTGTGTAGTTACCACTCGTGCATCGGTTGATCCCTTTGTTTTCTCGGGTGGTATTGTAGATAAGGTTGTGAGAGTCTCGGGCGGCTACTATATCAACACTTTATAGCTTCACATAGATATGAAACGCTCTGAAACGTGCTTGCTCGCATAGCACCCAGATCGCAAGTCACAAGTGCAGGTGGAAATGTTGGGAGTGGTTCATAGATGGCAGTCACGCCTCCACGCGCACGTCAGAGTCCGGTAATGAAGCCCCCCCTATCAATTTAGCAGACCACTCAGTCGACATTTTGAAAACGTACAAGTTTATAGATTTGATGTAGCCCTAGACCTTGATTTTCTAAGGAATCTCAAAGAACTCTGAAATTTGTTCTGCCAGTTGTATTCTGGAGAAGACCAACCCTTGCCGAGGGGGCTTGACTGACCCATTTACAGCAGTCACGCGTCGCGTCATCCGTGCTTGTCCATCACCAAAGTTTCCAACACCTTGATATATGCTCGTGAACACACAGCTTTTGTGCAAACACATCACAACATGGAATCTGGCAACACCACTCCACACGACCAGAACAGTCTTCCACCAGACGACCACGATGAGGAGGATGTCATTGATCCTAAGGATCAAATGGAGCCATTCGATTGGCAAGCACTAGAGATGGACTACATCGCCGCGATGGCCGACTGCAAGGCAGAAGAAGACGCCCATCTTCAAGATTTCGCTTCTTTGTCGCAATTCTTTGCCGTCTGGGCAGAAACTATTTCCGGTCACGAACAGAAAAGAAGCCACCAACGGTATGGTTTTCTACAAGCGAGACATGACATCGGCCTAATCCTTCACCTTCTAGTCTGAGAACACAAAGCACCCTTGTCAAGAAAAAGGAAGATGAGCTCGAAGAGCGCAGGACACACTGTAAGATCCAGCCAGGGAATTATTTTTGGGGAGTCTCTCTAACGACTCGGATTGCAGATGTGCAAGTCGTCGAGGCATTTCGTAAGGCCCTTTCTATGCTCAATGGTTGAGCTCCTTCGACACGCTACTGTCAGCTCAGGAGGTATGCGCGTACCCTTCTTTGTTCCGGAGTTTGTTGTGCGTGTGATGATGAGTCCCCTGGCTCGGATCTGCGTTTTTGCATCATATTGAAGGAAGAGCATGAGTTTGTTATCGCGTTGTTGCTATCTTGCTTTGTCTAATCGCTCTATACCCACTCGGCCGAGTATGCAAATTGTGGAATATTACGGAGTTCAGATGGTGAGCTCCTAAGCCTAGGGTCTATACAAATCGTACTAGGTCTTTGAAAAATTGAAATCTATTTTTTTTTTTACAAACACCACATCAGCGTTGAAGTATGCCCAGCTTAAAGCAAAGGGTTCTGTTTGTATTCGGGAACATCGCTGTCGGTCTGACTCTTCTTGACCTCCTGGTTCTCGATCGACTTCTCGACCTCGGCATCGGTCTCGGCGAGGAACTTCTCGGCCTCGAGAGCTGCGATGCAGCCAGAACCTGATGCAATCGTTAGCGACGGCGTTGCACCTAGTTGTTTCACGATACATACCTGCACTGGTGATGGCTTGGCGGTACTTCTTGTCCTGAACATCTCCTGCGGCAAAGACACCCTCGACGTTGGTGTGTGTGGTTCCGGGCTCAGTGATCAGGTAACCGTCCTCGTCCATCTTCAATTGCCCCTTGAAGAGGGTAGTGGCAGGCTCGTGACCAACAGCGTAGAATAGACCGTTGGCCTCAATGCTCTCTTCCTCTCCGGACTTAATGTTCTTGATGGTAAGGCCAGTCATGAGCCCACGGGGCTTGTCCTCGCCAGTGATCTGGGTGGCAACGGTGTTGTACTTGATCTCGACCTTGGGGTTGGTGCTCAGTCTACGGGCGTTGGCCTTGCTAGCACGGAGCTGGTCCTTGCGAACGAGCACAGTGACCTTGGAAGCCTTCTTGGTGAGGTAGATGGCCTCCTCAACCGCCGAGTCACCACCTCCAATGACAACCAAAGGCTTTTGTCTGAAGATGGGGAGCGAACCGTCGCACACAGCGCATGCACTGACACCGTTGCCCCAGTATTGCTCCTCTCCGGGCAGATCCAATCTTCTTGCCTTAGCACCGGTTGCAATGATGATACTGTCGGCTGTGTGTGTCTCTTCCTCGAGGTTCTCGTCGTCGCCAAGGGGGTGGAGCCAGAACTTGAAGGGTCTCTGGGAGAAGTCGACCTTTCCAACAGTCTGGGTAACGATTTGAGTACCGCAAGCCTCGGATTGTGCGCGCATGTTGTCCTGAGTACTGGTTAGAAGGCTGTTCACAAAGAGCAGAAACTCGAGTGCGACTCACCATCAAGGTGGCACCCTGGATGTTCATGAACCCAGGGAAGTTCTCGACCTCGTCAGTGGTGGTCAACTGGCCACCAGCTGCGATTCCGAGAGCGAGGAAACCCTCGTACAAGACAGGCTGCAGGTCTGCACGAGCGGCATAGATGGCGGCGGTGTGGCCAGCGGGGCCTGAGCCGATAATGACAACCTTGGAGTGCATGTTGCGGGCTGGAGGGGGAGCGAGTGCGCTGGCTTCGCGTGCTACGAAGGGGAGAGATGCGAAGGGGAGAGCGAGAGAGGCGCGGAAAGGAGTAATGCCTACACGGCGGAGAGTCGAGGCGAACACTTTGACGGTGATTTGTGAGTGCTTTGCGGAAGAGGTTCGATCGTATATAAAATGGCCAGACTTGCTTAGCAATGCTCTACTCAGACCATCCGGGTACGGCTGGTTCCGTGGATATGATTTTATCTTCTAGAGGCCGGGCGCTTTGGACATTCGTAATCTCAGAAAATCGTTCTTCGGCAGACACTCGGTCGGCCCGCTTCCCACGTGCCTCGGCGGGCTTGATGTACCACCATGAATCTTATCTGATGCGAACAACGGCTACTCCCACATATCGTCTATTCCTCCATTGGAGCGTCCTCCGGTAACTCGCTAGTGGCGCCATCATTTGCCTGTTCTGCTGCAGCGTCTTGCGCTTCCTCTGGAGCGCCCCTCTTCCTCAGGTTCTCGATTCCATACAGCAAGTTGTCAAGTTGCTTCCGCTCTGGCGCAGGAAGCATTATGTTGTTAGCAGCATGCATTTTTGCACTGAATCCCTCGTCGAGCTCTAAGTTTGTCTCAGATCCGGTGTTGCATGCTCGGTAAGCCTGGAGTCGTGGAGTCGATGCCTTTGCCCGATTAGATCGCGGAATTAATCAAATACTGGGAAATTGACGTACCTCTGTGATATCCAAAGAGACAAGGACAGTGTTGCCAACCACGGTAACATCCAAGGGCACTCCTGGCAGAGAAATACCAACCATACGGGAGGCTGAGCCCTGTTGCGACACTAAAAGACATGGCAGCTTTTCACAAGCGACCAAGATTGCAGTTTCCTTGTTGTCCGTACCAGCAGGCACAGTCCAAAGTCCGGACACTGCGATTGAGATTTCAGGTCCGAATGTGGTGGTGGAAGGTTGGGAAGAGAAGAGAGCAGAAAGAGCAGATCTCATGTCGCACTTTTCTCTGAGGTTGCCGGTTCGCCAGTTCCACATTCCCAGCCAATCGTCTCCACCGCCACTTACCAGGAGATCCGTACCAGGCAGTAGGCAGATCTTACTGATAAAGTCCTTGTGCCCGAGGCAGAAGCCCTCAATGATGTGTGCTTGAGGAGGACCGCGAGAGATTCGGATATGTTCGTCTCTGTCGGCTGTGATGATGTAGCCACGAGTTTTGCCATCGAACTCCTCAGTCGCAAATTGGACGTCTGTCAGCATGGAGACATGTCCGAGAAGAAGTTGATACTCGAATTTAGGTCCTTCTCTGGCTTTGGCCTGCAGATCCTTCTGCTTCATCTGATTCTCCAGGGCCCTTCGGTTGCGGCCAGAATGAACGGTCAAAGTAGTAGCCGCAGGGACGTACTTCTTGGGAACCGCATCCTCCTTGGTCTCTACCTTGGAGCTCTCTTCGACCTTGTCTACGATGGCAGATGGGAACAGAGGTAGGGAGTACACATCTCCAAACTTGTCACCGCACAGGATGGTTTGGTTGTCTGGAGTTACCAAAACTGCACAAGGACGTTTGGGCATGTTTCTTCTTGGAAGTTAATTGGAGACTCGAGAAAAAGGAACTGTTTTTTCCCTACCTTTCGCTCAATTCATTCAGCTTACCACTCTCAGTCACCTCGAGGACTCTGACAGACTTGTCGTCGGTCACGGCAACGACGTGTTTGTTATCGGCAGCGATTGCTACTTTGATGACATTCGGAGCAGCTGCCGCCTCGGACTCAAGTTTGCGCTTCTTGCCTGGAGGTCCACCATCTGAAGCGGCTTCAACCTAGAAGTTCATTCAGCAGGCGTTCAGCAGGCTGGAGCTGACTAGGGTCTCCAATCAGTCATGCCACTGCGGGAGGTGCCCATGTTGGAATACTCACCGAGCTGCTGTCCTTTTGCTCTGGCCATTGAGAGACAATTGAACCATCTGCAAGTTTTACAGAGACGATTTTAGCACCACAGGCGGCCAATAACAGACCCTCAGGCGCAAAAGCCTGAGAATTGCACAGAGCTATGAGCTGGTAAGGGTGGTTCATGATTGAGATGGGCGACCAGACAAGAGTGGATGGGAGCAGATAATATTCGCTCGAGCATGCAGAACGCTGGCCCAGAAAAAGCCATGGTCGATGCTTCCGAATCGGACAGGGCGGGAGTTGGCGACGCCAAGGCCGACACCCACAAGCGCAAATTCGCTCGCGGTCTGGCAAAAGCTCAATATTCGAAGAGCCTTTGAATCTCTACAACAATCATCTACGGGACATTTTCCAGACTTCGCCTGAAACATCCCTAACTCATCGCAAGATAGCAGAAATGGGGGGCAAGTCAGCAACCAAGGCCGCTTACTTCGACAAGCTGAAGTCTCTTCTTGAGACTTACAAGTCCATCTTCATCGTCACCGTCGACAATGTCTCGTCCCAGCAGATGCACGAGATCCGTCACGCTCTCCGTGGCGACTCCGTTGTCCTGATGGGCAAGAACACCATGGTCCGCCGTGCTCTCAAGGGCTTCATCTCCGAGGCCCCCGAGTACGAGCGTCTCCTTCCTCACGTCAAGGGTGAGTTTGTGCGCCTGGCGCAACTGCGCACTCGCAAAGATGCGCCCGACTAACCCGCTGCGCTCACAGGCAACGTTGGTTTCATCTTCACCAACTCCGACCTCAAGGACACCCGTGAGAAGATTCTCTCCAACCGCGTCGCCGCCCCTGCTCGTGCCGGTGCCGTTGCCCCCGCTGACGTTTTCGTCCCCGCTGGTAACACTGGCATGGAGCCCGGAAAGACCTCGTTCTTCCAGGCTCTCGGTGTCCCCACCAAGATTGCCCGTGGTACCATTGAAATCACCACTGACTTGAAGCTCGTCGAGGCCGGCTCCAAGGTCGGTGCCTCCGAGGCCACCCTGCTCAACATGCTGAACATCTCGCCCTTCACCTATGGTATGGGCATTGCTCAGATCTACGACCAGGGCCAGACCTTCGATGCCAGCGTCCTCGACATTGAGGAGAGCCAGCTCCTCAAGGCCTTCACCAGCGCCATCACCACCATTGCCACCATCTCCCTGGCTGTCAACTACCCCACCCTTCCTTCGGTCATGCACTCGCTGGTCAACTCCTACAAGAACGCCATCTCGGTCGCCATCGAGATCGACTACGAGTGGGATGCCATCCACGAGCTCAAGGACCGCATCGCCAACCCCGACGCTTACGCCGCTGCCGCCCCCGCTGCCGGCTCTGCTCCCGCTGCTGGTGACGCCCCTGCCGCCGAGAAGGAGGCTGAGAAGGAGGGTAAGAACAATCTGCTTCGGTCATGCCTGGGATTCAGTATGCTAACACATTTGTCACAGAGTCCGAGGAGGACGACGACATGGGCTTCGGCCTCTTCGACTAAGCGTGTCGCTTGCCATAGATTTTCTAGAAACAGAAATCTTACCCCGTCCCCAAATCGTTGTGGTATCTTAAGACTGTTAGTGAAACTCGTTCACTGCCGACGTCTTCTGTCGAAAGGTTAGTGCCATTTCTTCCAACTCCTTAATACACCTTCGCGGATGATTATACATTTTTAACCCCGAGATCTTCAATGAAGATTAAAACGCAACAACAACACTCTAATTTTTTCATGACGCACATTCTCATCTCACACTTCTTCACCACAATCCTTTTTCGAACAAGGCTGACTGAGATGACAGATTCAAGATGCGACGTGAAAAGCTTTCTATCGATGTGCCAGTCTATCGTGACACAGTCTATACCAAAACAACTCGTATCCAAAACACTTCAAAATACCACTTTCCTCCCAAACTTTCGCACACTCCCTGACTTGCTTTGTTATCTATTGCCACATCTGCGTGAGCGTATCTTTCTTGAACAATGTTGTGGTCCGTCGAAGCCGGGTTATATTGGCAATATGTCTCCATTTCTTCGGAGAACAACTTGAGACTGAGGCTCTTGGCCAGTCCAAGACCTCTGCATGCTGGTTCAACATGTAAGGTTGTGAGTGAAGCGTCCAGTCCAAGGAAAGCCCAGGCGATTGGCTGCGGCGTAGTGGACGAAGAATCTGTAGGATATATCGCAACACTAGGGAGCATGACTAGAGTTCTGTCCTGTCGAGGAACCTGCGTACGTGACTTGACCAGCGGGTAGTCTTTAGGGTCGACCTTGCCAAATGTAAAGCCAGGAGGCAGGCTTCGAGACTCGACACTGTGTTCTTGTGAGCAAGGTCATCCCCGAAGCCTGAGTTCAACACACTTACTTGTCTCTAAGATCAAAGAGGTACTTCCTACATGGTATATTTGATACTTCGGCGGAAGTTGGGTCGACAAAGCCCAGTTTGTTCAGTAGCTTGAGCGTGGAACTGTGTACGGAACCAAACAGGACAACTTGTTCGTTCTGCATGTGCCGTAGATAGTGGTCTCTGTCAACACTCGCACTGCCATTGATAGTCGGGGAGAGACCTGTAGATTCTTCCGAACTGACGATATATTCAGCCTCCGAGGGATCGACTCCGACCTCTTTGATCTTTTTGATCATGGATTTGACAAGCTCATCAGCATACGGGAGCCATGTGTCGTCCGCTGGCGTGTCGTGTTCCCAACTGGCGGCCAGCCAGACCTCAGTCTCGGGTCTACATGAGCGGTCGACAAATGCGGCTATCCACGGACGGCTGGCGCTCGTTCCATGAGCAGGACTATCAAAGTCAATAGAGCTGAACAGGTGGGAGCCGGGTTTGAAGTGTCCAAATTGTATGCGTCGATAAAGGGCGATACATGTAGGCATATATGGTGCCAGCCATCGAATCACGTCCGATCGTGAATCACTGGACACCTCGAACATCTCGGTGTCGGTTGCCATGCTTGATGCAAGTTTAGTTGTAAGTATTGGAATCAGTCACAGTGCAGAAGAAAGGAAGAGAAGTGGAGGAAGCAATAAATTATCAATCTCGTGCTTTGATCAATTAAAAATCCAGCCTGCCGTGTCTTCCGCTTGCTTCAGCGCCCAACGCCTCCTTTTTGGATTGGAACAAGAGCCCGCCGTAGCATACAGGAAAAAACGAAATCGTGGACTTGAAGACGAGGAAACCTCGTGCAGTTCTATAGAATGCCGCAAACGCTACCCACAAGCATAAAGAGAAAAAGGAAAATCGCAAGGGCGGAGCTCCCCAGGAGCCGTGGTATAGACACCTTTTGCATGGGCCTTCATTGTTTCATATCATAACCGTCGTTTACTGAGAGGCACACTGGACTCTCTCACCACCTGCACCGTGCATCTCATCGTCGTCGTCTTCGCCCATGGCGGCGCGTTGTGCGCGTGCGCCCTCGCGGTTCGAGTCGACCTTGTTGAGCGAGAAGTCTTCGGTCATGGCATCTGGGGGAGGAACGTTTTGGGGGGAGCGAGGAGGCAGGACACTCTCGAGAGCGGCCTTTTGCTCGTCGGTCATGGCACCTCCGTCAGGGCCGGGCAAGACATCGGGGAACTTGACGTCGAACTGAATGTACAGGTTGCCGAAGTCGTGGTGTCTGTAGGAAGGCATACCCTGGCCTCTGATGACCTTGATCTCTCCTATTCGAATTGTTAGCGTGCTGATGAGCAAATCGTAATCATGACAACATACCTGGAGAGATAACCTCGCCGGGCTTGATCTCAACAGTGAGCCATCTCTCGTCGAGGTGCTCAACGTAGATGGCACCACCAGCAAGAGCGGTCAAAAGATCAATCTCGGCCTGGAAGAAGAGGTCGTCACCCTTGCGCTGGAAGCGAGGGTGAGGCTTCTGCTCAATTTCGAACTGAACATCACCGGGCTCGACACCAGGCATCTGGTCGCCCTCGCCGCGGAAGTCGATCTTGGTACCGCTCTGGACACCCTTGTCGACGTGGACGTGCAGGACCTTGCGCTCGACTGTGGTCTTCTTTCCGTGGCACTGCTTGCAGCGGTCCTTCTCGCGGACAATCTCGCCCTCTCCGTTGCAATCGGGGCAGACAGTCTGGAAGCGCTGGATCATGGGACCCATCTGGCGCATCATCATCTTCATACCCTGACCGTTGCAGCCTGTGCACTGTTTGACAGCACCCTCCTTGCCGCCGCGACCGTCGCACTTGGGGCACAAGACGGACTTTTGCAAGGCGAGCTTGGAGATCTTGCCCTTGTACATGTCCTCGAGCGAAACCTTGTGGACGTGGTGAATGGTGCGGGCCTTCTTGGGGCCGGTCTCACGACCCATGCCACCGCCGAACATGCCACCGAAGCCACCACCGCCGCCGCCGAAGAACTGCGAGAAGAGATCCTCAGCGTTCATGCCGCCGCCCATACCGCCTTGCTCGAGACCCTCTTCACCATATTGATCGTAAAGTTGGCGCTTTTCTGAGTCTGACAGGACTTCGTATGCGTGTGACAGTTCCTTAAACTTTTCGGCGGCTTCTGGCGAGGGGTTCTTGTCTGGTGAGCAGGTCAGCCGGATGTTGTCCAGCGTGAACAAGATAGCTACATACCAGGGTGGAACTTGAGCGCGCCCTTGCGGTATGCCGACTTGAGTTGAGCCTCGGATGCGTCAGGAGCGACGCCCAGAGTCTCGTAGAACTTCGTGTCCTTGACCATGTTGGCGATAGGGTGAGGTCGCTGTGATAGTCTGAAAGGCGCGGGGACAAGAGCGAGTGTAGGAAGAAACCGAGAGGGGTATCAAATCAACAGATAAAAAGCCAAGGACTATAGTTGGAGCGTAGTAAGCGCAGGCTCTGAGAGGGACAGGAAGGCTTGGGAAGGCGATTGATTTGGCTCGGATAGCCTTTCTAGAGCCTTCGATGATTTTCTGCCGAGCGCCGCGAGCATGCCAAGCCCTCTCAACCCTCTCACTCGCCCACACCAACTCTCTCACTTGGCCTAATCACAAGACAAAGAAGCATGAGATTTATCACATCAGTAGCACGCAGTGACTGCTATCCAATATCTGTCCAAGACTCTTCTCGATTGTGCTGTATCGCTGGACATGACTATGATCCTGCAGTAATACGTAGCCGTGACACTTCATACCCAAAGCAAATCGGTGAACTCAATGAACAGTGAATTTATCTTGGAGAGTTGACTGGCCATCGAAAAGCCCAGTCCATCGATGAACTTTTGATCGGCTTGGGGAGGCGGCTTGTGAGCCGCGACTAGTCAAACCAAAAATCTGTCTCGTCTGGGGTTCTGCTCTTTCCTGTAACATTTCCAACAACTACTTGGGTATCAACGCGCAATATCAACATGGAGAGCGACATTGGATTCCAAGCTGCTCTTGAGGAAGCCAGAAAGGGCGCCTCTGAAGGCGGTGTGCCCATTGGTGCTTGTCTCGTTTCTGTATGTCCAAATTGAAAGGTACAGCTCAAGAATCATCCAGCCTTGCAGTCTGCTGTCTTAAGTAGCAATATGGTAGTCGCAACCCAGTCTCCGACAACTCGAGCTGTACCTATTCCTAACATTTTTAGAGCTGTGCTGATCGTACCTTCTCTGTAGGCAGATGGCAAGATCTTGGTAGGTCTTAAATATGTCGCATCGCCGCGGCTCCATTGACCTTTACTCCCCAGGGCCGTGGACACAACCTGAGAATGCAAAAGGGATCTCCCACAATTCACGTAGGTACTCGAGTCTCACAGGAGCCATTACATGATGCTGAGAAACACAATAGGCAGAAATCGGTGCTCTTGAGAACGCTGGTCGGCTTCCAGCTTCTGCCTACCAAGGCGCTACTATGTACACTACTCTCTCACCCTGCGACATGTGCACCGGTGCTTGTATCCTGTACAAGGTCAAGCGTCTTGTGCTCGGCGAGAACAAGACTTTTGTTGGTGGCGAAGATTACCTCAAGCAGAGAGGCATTGAGGTTGTCAACGTCAATTCCGCCGAATGTGAAGATTTGATGAAGAAGTTTATCAAAGAGCACCCTGAGGAGTGGTAAGTGTCTTAACCAGCCAATATCCATCCCCATGCCTGACACGCGTCGATGTAGGAACGAGGACATTGGTGAGCAGTAGGCTTCACAGCCCCGATTCACCAGTCACTTGTCATCATGTTCCTGTCGTGCATCTTTTGTTCGGCGGCCTCTAGGGCAGAAGATTTTGTTGTATCTTGGATTCCTAGAGCATCATTCGCAACGGTAAAGAATTGGAATGGCCGAATCTTCATCTACCTGAAAGCCTGTGGATTTCCTCAAAGAAGAACTTGAGGTCATCAGGGTTGACGAATGGTGTGATTCCTGGGATTATTAGCATGTAACTTGAGACAAATCATACTGTACATACCATGACCAAGGTTGGCGATCCATCCTTGCTTGCCACCACCGAAGCCCTCAACCATCTCTTTGACGACTGCGGTAATGGCCTCTTTACCACCGTATAGAACACCAGGGTCAGCATTTCCTTGGAGAACCTTGCCCTTCTTCTGAGCGATAGCATAAGCCTCCTTGGGCGAGTGCAGCCAGTCCAAACCGATGACATTGTAGGCAGTATCACAGAGGTCGTCGAGAGCATACCATGCACCCTTGGCGAAGACTGTCATGGGGACAACTTCTTGATCGAGCTCTCTAAGACGGTTGGGAAGGTGGTCTGCAATGTAGGTCAGGTAGGGCAAAGAGAAGTCCTTGAAAGAGGTAGGGGACAATTCGCCAGCCCATGAATCGAAGACCTGGAGAATCTGCGAAACCAGTTAGCTCAGGGCAAGATGGAATAAATGGGCAAGGTGTACCTGGGCACCAGCAACGACTTGCAGGGCGAGGTATTCAACACAAAGCTCGGCAATCTTTTGCAGCAACTTCTTGCTCTGTTCGGGGTACTTGAAGATCCAGGTCTTGACTTGCTTGAACATCTTGGTACCACCTCCCTCGACCATGTAGCTGAGCAGTGTCCAGGGAGCGCCACAGAAGCCGTACAGGGGCACGCGGCCGTCGAGCTTCTGTCTGGTCAAAGTAATGGCCTTGTAGACGTAGTCCAGACTCTCCTTGACGTCGACTTCTCTTTCCATGATTTCCTGGTACTGCTTGTCGTCGGGCGACATGAGCGGATCGGGGAAATGGGGGCCCTTCTTGTCGACCATGATGACCTCCATGCCCATGGCCTGAGGGATGACGAGGATGTCGGAGAAGATGATGGAGCCATCGATGAGGCCGGCGTAGCGATCAATGGGTTGCAGAGTCAGGGTCGAGGCGATCTCGGGCGAACGACAGCACTCGAAGAAGTCGTGCGAGCCTTTGGCCTCGTGGTACTCGGGCAGGTAGCGACCGGCCTGGCGCATGACCCACATGGGCGGGCGCTCGACCTTCTCACCACGCGCAGCGCGCAGCAGAAGGTCGTTCTTCATGGGTGGGAATTGAGCCATGTCGATGTTGGTTTATGTGTGCTGGTGTCAGGCAGAGTCGGAGAGTTCACTGCTGCTCAAACACTCGTCCGCCCCGCATCATCGCGAGGACCTTCTCCACCGACATGAACTCGCTCGACAAACATTGCACATGCTTCTTCTTCGACTCTGACAATGTTCTGCCGGGCTCGTCTGCCCCTGGCTCGCCTGGCATACTCTCTTGCAGCCCAGAGGCCGAACCCCCCTTACTGTGCCACTCGTGGTGCCAAAACCAAGAGTACCATCAAATTTCAGGAACTACCACAAGGTCCCCTCGCTCCTGCCCCGCTGCCTGTCATCGAAGAACACCCGGACGATCAAGTTCAAGCCTATCCGCGTGTCATACAACAGCATCTGAACAATGTTAGCAAATTCAGCGATTGTGTTGTGCTTACTCGTATAGGCAATTTTTACGAGCTGTATGGCGAGCAGGCCGATCAATATGGCCCTCTCCTCAATCTCAAGGTAGCACAGAGGAAGACTGCGCTTGGTCCAATAGCCATGGCAGGTTTCCAATACACTCAACTGGACCGCTTCCTAAAATCTCTTGTCCAAGGACTGAACAAACATGTTGCCATCAGCGAGGAGGTTCGAAATTCTGCTGCTGACCAGGTCAAAAACGGCGGTCTCCTCTACAATCGAAAGGTCTCCCGTATTGTTACCGCCGGCACCTTGGTTGATGAAACCTTCATGGACCCTTTCGAAAACAACTTCTTACTAAGCATACATGCCAATCTTGACACAACAGACACTGTTTCTATATCGCACGAGACAGACGTGGGCCTGACATGGGTAGACCTCTCAAGTGGTGACTTCTTCACTCAGCGCACCGAGATAGTCTCTCTCGGTTCCGTCATTGCTCGCATAGGAGCCCGCGAGATTGTCCTCGACTCTAGCTTTGAACGAGTTGATCGAACTCAGCTAGATCGACTTTTGGGTGACGGGGGACATGCTGTGACATACCACAGTCCAAACCCGAATTTTGCCTCCATCGAACATTGGGCTCCTATGCTAGAAAAGCCCGTCTCAAAAGAAGAATCGCGGTCCTTCTCCACCCAAGAGGTACTTGCGGGCTCATTGCTATTAGATTATGTTAAAGGCAGGTTGCTCGAGCTGAATGTTTCTTTGAGATCTCCTATCCGTCGCAACCAGGGCGATTATATGAGCATCGACAAGCAGACCTTGAAAGCTCTGGAAATTAGATCCACTCTCCGTGACGGACTCTTTCAAGGCAGTCTGCTGCATGCAATCCGAAGAACGACGACCAAGAGCGGCGCTAGATTGTTAAGTCAGAGACTAGGTACAACATGTTTCTTGTTCGTGTAATCTGCGAATACTAACCACGTCATTCCCAAACAGTATCACCATCCATGTCACTTACAGAGATCAACAGCCGCTTGGACTTGGTTTCAGAGCTGCTTGAGCACGATCAGTTGCGTGAAGAGACCATGTCTGCGCTACAAAGAACAACGGATGTCCTGCGGCTATTGCAAAGATTCTCCATCGGCAAAGGGGATGCCGATGATCTCCTTGCTCTTGCCAAAACAATACGGATCGTCAACCAGATTGTCAACATGATGAACACACATCTGCGCGCGCAAAAAAGTGCTATCGACACGCCTCCGTCGTCTTTGCCATTGAGAGCATTGGTAGATCGCCTTGATCTGGATGGTCCTTCGAAACTTGCAACTCGCATCTTGGAGGCAATCGATGAAGAAGGCCTCTCTCAGCAGCACCTGGCCGAAGAGGCAGAAGCGGTGGGTGTTGCAGAACTTGCAGAACAGATTGTTGAAGCAGAGGAACCGTCGACCAAATCAACGAAACGTGGCAAGGCCAGTGCTAAGAAGGCTGCAGTAATCGCAGACCTCAATGCCGGAGAGTTCTGGATCATGCGCAGGAGGTAAGTCCATGTTACTGGTCTCTAGCGAATGAATATCTTTTTGACAACGACCAGTGCCAGTACGACCTTGAAACAAGGGCATCAGAATCTCGACAACATCATGCAGGAAAAGGCGCAACTCTTTGAACGTTTGCGAGCAGAAATAGGTATGGCCTGGCATCTAAAATGTATCGCGTATAGACTGACACAGCCAGGTAACACATTAATACTTAAGTGGACTCCACAGCTAGGACATTTCTGTCATGTCAAAGGCAAGGATGTTCGAGCAGAGATTCCGGATGCAAGAAATGTCAGCTCCACCAAGAACACTAGAGCCTTTTACCTTCCAGATTGGTCACACTTGGGATCACGATTGGAAGACGCAAAGCTACGTATCCGCACCGAGGAGCAAAGGGTTCTCAACGATCTTCGCAAGCGGGTAAGTCTCGAGAGGAACGCGTTGACCTCATAGTGCTGATAAGAAGCCAGGTGATCGAAAACCTGGTCAAGCTGAGGCGTAATGCTAACATCCTTGATGAGTTGGACGTTGGGTGTTCATGTGCGGTTCTGACACGAGAAAGAAACCTAGTCAGGCCGGTGCTGCACTCTGGGTAAGTTCACTCTGCTTCATAAAACGTCTCTCTGCTAAATCGGGCGTAGCACAACACACAAGATCGTTGGTGGTCGCCATCCTATGGTAGACATAGGTCTGCAAGAGCAAGGTCGACTATTTACTGCCAACAACTGTAATGCGGGCGGAGATGAGAGCATCTTGCTAATCACAGGGTATATTTCGCTCTTACTAGCATTAACCAGCATACTGACTTGCTTCACAGGCCTAACATGGCAGGAAAGAGTACCTACCTCAGGCAGAACGCCCTGATCACCATTCTAGCACAGACTGGTTGCTTCGTTCCCGCAGATTATGCAGAGATAGGGCTTGTGGATAAGATATTCAGCAGAGTGAGCCGGCAGAAAAGATGTATGATATCAGAGACGATGCTGACATTTCTCCCAGGTGGGCTCTGCGGATAACCTGTACAACCATCAGTCGACCTTCATGGTGGAGATGCTTGAGGTGGCTGATATCCTCAATCAAGCCACTTCGCACTCCTTTGTAAGCAAGCCCGGTTCTGATTGGTAGCCACTGACTAACACACGAACCAGATTATTATGGATGAAGTCGGTAGAGGAACAACTCCAGAAGATGGCGTAGCTGTGGGATACGCCTGTCTGCATCATCTGCACAACACAACTCAATGCCGCACACTGTTCGCAACGCACTTCCACTCTCTAGTCGACATGACAAAGAGTTTCGATCGCCTGGCTTGTTACTGTACAGATGTTGCAGAAGAAGAGGATGGCTCATGGGTCTATGTACACAAACTTCGAGAAGGTGTGAACAGAAGCTCGCATGCGCTTAAGGTTGCAAAACTTGCTGGTGGGTCTAGCGTGATGATTGCAACTTCTGTCGTGATGCTGACATTACTAGGTTTGCCGGATACGGCAATCGCTGTGGCCAAGAGTGTTTTGGATGATTTTGAGCGGGAAAGGCAAAGTGTGTCGTAACGATTTGATATTTGGTACGGCTCACTGGTCCATGTCATCCTGATCACATCTGAGAGAAGGAAAAGTGCGCTGGTTGACGGGTGATCGTTCTGATTGCTACCATTGTACGACCTAGACACGGGGTATCTCTAATTATTTCATGCCTTGTCGCCACTGCGCAATCCATCACTCATTACCACGACTGAATGTGCATCCTAGTCCTTCTTGCCGAAAAGGTGCTTGACCTTGTCGCCCAAGCTTTCCTTCTCGTGTGGCTTCTCTTCCTTTTCCTGGGCGGGTGCGCTGCTGTGGCCTCCGTATTTTTCCTTGTATATATTTCCTTCACCACCGCGCTAGATGTTACAATCAGACACAGGTGCTGCAGATGATGTTGGGGAATCACTTACGCCAGTGTGGAAGTTATCGTAGCCAGCAGAGTCGCGCATGGCGGGTTCGGGGATCACGTCTTCGGAAGCAGAACTCTTGTCGCCGACTGGTCTGATCTTGGGCGAGTCGACAATGTTACCGGCACCTTGTTGTACAGTCAGATTTGCGTTTTCTTTTGTTCCTGTCATAAAATCCACATGCCTCCACGTCCGGACGAGTACTCGGGCTTCGAGGACTCGCCAACGTAGCCTTCACGCACGATGTTGCCGTCGGTGTAGCTGTGGTGTCTTGGTCAGATTCGGGTTCGCCTGCAGTGTCGAGGTCTTTGCTCACATCGTGTCATCACGACCGATGTTGCCGGCGCCTTTGAACATGTGATTAGCTACGCCGACACTTGACCAAGGTGCAGTTGACGAGCATACCTCCACGGCCAGTAGAATGAATTCCGTCTGCCATGTTGTTCTTGATGTTTTGTGAAAGTGTTAAAGGCGATGTTTGTAGAATCAGAAAGGTAAGATCGCGACTCTCGGCTCGAGATTAGAGATTTGACATCAAAGAGAGGAATGCGCGACTATTTGTTGACCTCTGCTCATGTGAAAGCGATGACGTGAGGGACGGTAGTGCCAAGATCTATCGCGATTTACTACCGTGATGGCTTTACTTTGCAACCCCTGTAGGAAGACGGAGTGAGATTGGTCACGATATCGGAGTAATTCGATTCCAGTCTTGCTTGGGAGGAGGGTTTTGTGGTGCGTGAATCAAGGTTCGGTGCTTGTCGCAAAAGAGCATCATGATGGTTCTCCGTGCTGATAAGGATTTGAGGGTCGATTAGTGACGGCATTTACGTATTGAATAGGGAATGTCGAAATCGCGTCGAAGACCATACAACACTTTGTCACGAAACCAAAGAAGACCTCACATCAAAAACTCAAATGACTATGACTAGACAGGGTCAATGCGGTAAATTCTGATGGAAGGAAGGCGCAAAGAAGAGAGAGACTTGAGAATCGATACTTCTCAAGATGGGACACCATCTACTATCCTATTCCTTCCTCTGCTTTCTAGATGCAACATGCCTCCAAAAACGCCCACTATGCTGAAGACTGAAAGGATGGTGCAAAAACAAAAAGCGCTTAGGTATTGGTGCGATGAAAAAACAAAGAACGAAAAACACAAATTACAATAGGGGCCCTGTTGTATGCAAAAGGGACAATCCAAACACCTAGAGACCCAAACACAACCCCTTCCTAGCTTTTCTAGTTGCGATTATGATAATCTGGGACTACCATTCGGCGTGCTAAAATCTCGTTTCTCTGCTGTGGCGGTGGGTGAAGGCGGGCTGACAATAGTGATGGGTGGAGAAGCCAACACCGGACTCATTAACGGTGTCATGAGTTGAAGATCGATTTTCAATCCATCTCCAACATCACCGTTTCCGGCATCTGATCTAATGTCGCCAATTTCGGACTTGGTATCGTCGTCATGGTGGTCGGCGCTGGCGTCGCTGACGCCTGTTTGGGGACGCCCTTCAGTGGAGGCGGTGCTGGTGCCCGGTGCACGTCTCCGGCGGCGGCGCTCACGTTCGCTATCTGCGTGATCACGACGTCGACGAACCCGGAGGTTCTCACTATCGCGGGAAAGAGGCGGTTCGTCGTTATCGCCAGTACTACCACGAAGGCCGAGTAGAAGACTAGCTGCTCGATCTGCCACATCTTCTCCTTCGCTGATGGCACCCTTGTCATGCTCCTCGACATGAGGAGACAGTGTTGTGCTGTCGGATGTTGATGGGCGCTCAGGTGCAATATCCGAAGTTGGAGAGAGGAAAGTTGAATCGTCAGTAGGTGATGTTACACCAGCAATCTCCGGCATCTGCTGACCAGAAGCCACACGGCGTTGATGACGTTCATTGAGGCGGGCTCGTCGTCGGCGATCTCTTGTGTCTCTAGTAGCAGGAGCGGCGGCGCGAAGCTTCTCTAACAATGTGTCCATGGCGCCCTGTGAAGCGGGTGAAGGAGGACCGGCAGGATCTGAAGTGGCCTTCTCGAGGGCAGATTGACTCGCTTGTGCCTTGCGACGCATTGAAACTTCATTGCGACGCTGTGTTTCTTCCTGAGATGTGTTCTTCTCATGCGATTTCTGGCGTAGACATCAGTAAAAACTTCAGCAGTCATGACATATTCGATCAAGCTCACCTTATACTCGTTGACGAAATTGGCCAGCTTGGAAAAGAATTCTCTCCTCGCCGATTCGTCTTGGTTGTCATCGCCAAAGAAGGTCATAATGTCGTTGTACGTCCTCTTCATCTCCTCGAGGTACAGCTCCATCTGTTCTGCCTTTCTTCTTGCCTCCTTCATTGATCTCTGAACCACTTGACTGACCCTGTCCTCAGGGTGGAATTTGCGTGGGTCGCTGAGATTACCAGCATCCAAGGACATTTGCACATTCTTGATGTTGTCAACATACTTCTTAGCATCAACCATCAGCTGATCAACATTCAACTTGGCGGCCACAACAACGCCATCAATGTCTTCAGTGAAGCCTTCCCATTGGGGATACTGTCTGCGTACGACACGCTCAACATAATCCATCAGGGTAGATTCGTTCTTATCATCCTTGACCATACCAAGACGGGCGAGCGAACTAAGCTTGAAACCAATGGCTTGTTTGTTGGAGTCGTTCATGTAGTTACCAATGTCGAGAATGAGACCAAAGACTGGCATCAAGCGGACAGAGTCGCGAAGTGATTCTGAAACGTTGCAAACCATCTTCAGCTTGTCCGAGACCTCGTCGTATTCTTGCTCGAAGCTCTTGGTCAAAGCCAAGGCCCTCATTCTGGCCTTCCAGTAGTGGTGCAGTTCAAAGGCTGTGTAAAGGTAGATTTGATCCTCGCGAGTCAATTCAGAAGGATCCTGCTCTCTTGCTGATTTCAGTGCATCCGGTCCAGTCCAGTCTCTGCTGTAAGGTGCCATGAGCTTCGAGGTGTTGTCGGGGATGGTACACATGTCCTCTCTTTGCAAGAAGTCCATGACGACAGGACTATCTAACACTTCCTTGTCGCAGTGTATAATCATGCGGACAACATCCTCCAACGGCCGTTGTGAGAATACTGCCAAAGAGATTTGGAAGGTCTGCATCAAGTTACTAGGCATGATCTGTTTCTTGTCGCTCTTCTTCTCCTTCTTGCCAATCGCCTTGATCTCCTTGGCCATGAAGAGACGCTCGATTTCATCAAGAATACCCTTCTTGCTAAGTTCGGCGTACTTCTCCTCCTTCGCTTCATGTGTAGGTGCATGCGAAGCCCACATGGTAAACTCGGAGGAATCGACCTTCTCCCAATGCAAAGCCTTGAGCTTCTTCTTGGGCCTCGCGACACCCATTGCACCGGTGGAAGTAGCTGCATACTGAGCTTGGGGCAAGAATCCACCCCTTCTGGCTCCAGGCATAGGAGGCGCTCCTGGTGGGGGAGGCGGAGGGGGTGGTCCTCCTGCCTTCATACCTGGCATACCTGGCGG
>JALPCE010000190.1:0-45747 GCA_026538705.1 Aureobasidium sp. GC_Fusr_1
CATGGGGTCCCTGATGTATCGATAGAGGTGTCCGGCAAAGCGGACCAGGTTGTCGCTGTTCATGGCAGTATCTGCATGAGATGGGCTACAGCAGCAAACAAGTATACTGTCGTCTCTCGACCAAGACCGTGATGGCTGCGTGACGGGCTGGGGTTCGGAGTTAGTGCCTTAAGCCCTTGAGCTGCAGTCGCTCACGGACCCTGAAACGATGAAGTCTGAGAGAGCGATGATGATGCGGGCGGGTCCTTTGATCCAAGACGCTCTTTCCACTTTCGCCTCCAGACTTGCTCCTTCCTCAGGAACACCATTGCTTCTGTTCAGCGCACCTTCCGCCTTTATACATTGCTTGCTCCTGCCGTCTGGGACCTCGAATATTTTATTTTTCATTTTCTCTCAGACTATCCTTCAAAATGGGCAAGAAGTTGAGACAAAAGGCTGCCAAATACACCCCGCCACGCAACAAGAACGCTTTCGCATTTCGTGAGGAATCATCCAACAACCACACCGGTCAGTCCTACGATCTACCCATGGCCACCTCTGTCAGCTGAACCTCTTCTCTCTAGGTTCAAACACCTCAAAGCCTTACTTCTCGTTGAGAGACGAACTTCAGAGCACAGAGAAGCATGAGTGGACCAAGGAGTCACGTCTACGAGACCACAAGATTTCCTTTGTCAGCGCTGGATCCATGGCTCCGCTAGACGAGTCCAAGGTCGATAAGCCAACCTCCAAGAAGATCCAACACAACGCAGACCACGACAGAGATTTGCACGGCTCCGAGGACGCAATGGCTCAGATGGACATAAACGCCGATCCTTCTGTTGCCATTCCATCATTGGACGGCGTCGACGAGGTCGAAATGGAAATTGACGAGACAGTCAACATCCACGCCCACGCCGAAGTCACAGTCCCCATCGAACAGCTTCCTCCACAGCAGCAGCCTGCACCTTCACCGCCAGCCCAAGTCGAAGACGCTCCCATGTTCTTTGTCGACACAGCCGGAGACGAATCGCTCGCCTTCAAGGGTACCAAGTCCACTCCTGCCCCTCGCGCTCGCGCACCTTCGCCTGCAAGATCGTCATCAAGTGATGAGGTCGTCTTCCGTGGACGCGCTGGTGTAACCATCAGAGACGACCCTCCTGCCGTCGCTCAGAAGCCCGCATCGAAGCCTGCACCCAAGTCAGCATCCAAATCATCCTCAATGCCTGTCACTCAACCCACACCTCAAGTCAACCCTCAATTGGAAAAATTCCTCAAGTCGCTGGACAACCCTCCAGACTGGGCGAAAGATATGTCAGAAAAATCAAAGTCCAGAGATTCTCCGATACAGCCTGCAGAACGCTGGCCGTCTATGGAAGAGGCAAACGGTTTCGCTGACCGTCTCGACGAAGACCTCAGTGGAGTCCATGCTTCGCGCAAGTCCAAGAAGAACAGGAAAAAGCAGAATCGCATATTCCGTCTCGAGCAGGATCTCGAGGATGAGCTGTTGCGCGACTACATCGACAACATCGCTGCAGAGGATATGCCTACCCGCGCTCGCGGCCTGGGTGGCGACTCTGGAGACGACACAGACGAGTTCTTTGACGATCTCTTGAACGAGGAAGAGAAGGACCCGGATGATGTTGATGTCACTGGTCTCGAGGATGAATGGGAGGATGAGTCTGGCTCTGAGGATGACGATGAGGAAGATGATGTTGATGACGACGACGACGACGACGACGACGATGATGGCAGCGAAGACAGCTCCGAACTCGAGGAACGCTTAGCGCGCGAAGAACGTGAGGCATGGGAGGACGACGCCGACATCAGAGAGCGACGTGCACAGGCAATGACAGATGAAGAGCTGGCTCTCCTGTTTATGAAGCAAGAAGAGCTGGGCATTGACGGCGACGACATCATGCTTTACGACGATCGCTTCGGAGATGTCGATGGTGCTCGCGCAGGTCTGGCAAATTACGCTGTCAAGCAAACACCCAAGAGTGGCAAGAAGAAGAAGGGCGGAAGAAAGAGCGACAACTTCCCCGACGCTACTCTCATGGCAGATGTCTTGGAACAGGACGCGTACGGCGGCTTCGACGTTATGGACTACGACCGTCCTAGTCTGAGAAAGAAGAACAAGGGCCGCAAGTCTGGTCCACTTCCCGAAGAGCTCGGCTTGTCGGACTCGGACTTGGTCGAGGAGTTGCAAAACCAATGGGCCAACGACCGCTCAAAGAAGGCCAGCAAGAAGGCTGAGCGGGAGGAGCTGCGTCAGCTGGGCCTGCTAGGTAAGAAGAACAAGTTCAAGCCCGACATGAACATACGCTATAGTGAGGGCATTACCATGGGTCAGGTCAGGTTTGAGCTTCAAGACTTCTTGGAACAGGATGACTTTATGACAAAGGCATTCCCACCAATGTTAAAGAACGACCGCAAGGTGCTCCACGAGATTGCCAACCACTTCAACCTCAAGTCGAAGTCTGTCGGCAGCGGCAAGAACAGAGCTCCTGTCCTCGTCAAGACATCGAGGACAATCGAATGGAGCGAGCAACATTTCAGCCGCGTTTCGAACATTGTCAGCAAAGGATACATGAAGAACTCTTCCAGAAAGCCCAAGGTTACCGGAGCCAGCGAGGTCAGGAGAACAAGGCAGATGGGTGGTGGCGGCGGCGGTGCAGCTGCATACCGCAATGGCGATGTCGTCGGTCACAACGCATCAGAAATTCCAGAGAGCAACTTCGGCAGAAAGCTCATGGAGAAGATGGGCTGGGCAGCCGGTATGTCACTCGGAAAGGAAGGCTCTGGTGGTCTCCTTGTTCCTGTGCAGGCTACCGTCAAGTCAGGCAAGGCTGGTCTGGGCTAGATGACTGCGAGTCTTTGTCTTTGGATGTAGCGGAACATTATGCTCTTTCTCTCTTGCAAAGGTAGAATACTTTGCAGGCCTCGTTTGCTCTTGAGAGGTGGTATGCATGGGAGCTTTTCTGGTGTTCGTAACGGGTTTGACGATGATGACCCTCATTGACCTCGACCTTCTACACGAGGTTTAGTAGACGTCTACACTGCATCCATAGAAAACTGCATATATAGAAGATGTCTCTTCAACGCAAGCATACTTGATAATCTCTACTTTCCTGTTCACTGCCTTTGTCAATGCTAGCCTGAGAACAACTACAGAGATTAAAATCTTAACCACCTGATATCGGGGGGTCTGGCGCAAGGCTCATGTCGAAATGGCATGATCTCAAGTACAGCTCTCCTGCAACCCGAAACGCTTGAGGATATTGAGCTGGACGTGGGCGAGTGAGACAGAGCAGATGATCAAGGAAGGAGAGGTCGAGAGGGAGTATAGAGTCGCTATGTCTAATAAGCTTTGCGGTTGTGCTGTCTGGTAAGCGTTGCGGTTGTGCTGTCTGTATATTCATTCGGTTGGACTGGAGTTTGTGTATTTGTGAGGGAAAAAGGTTCGCACGTAGAGTGTAAAATGATGAAAAGATTTGTTTCATTTTGCAGTAGTGGAAACCAGCAAAAGCGCCTTCCTTCCTTGCTATATACACGTTCCCACCATTGCAGAATTCCCTTCCCTTTGCCTCTCGTCCCCAAAACGCCTTATCCCATGCAGAAACACCCCATTAAACCACCACTTCCCTCTTTTTGCACCTAAATAAATCTACACACTAGCCACCACACTCCCAACAACATCTTCCAACATCCTCATACCATAAAACGTACCCACACTCTTAAAAACCTTCAACTGTTTCTGCACTTCCTCCTTTTTGACCGTGGCCATCCACTCCCCAGCACAGCTGCAATGATCCATAAACTCATTCTGTCTAATGCGTCCACATTTACCACATTTCAAATCTTGAGTCGTCCATTGCAAGACCAGTTTCTGAACTTCGGAGAGCAGGCGTTCTTCAATGGCTAGACGGTCGAACAAAGCATCGCAATTGTGACAGCGGATAGTCAAGACGCGAGAGGAAGTATCTGCAATCTCAGAGGGGATAATGTCGCCGTCGCGGCAGAGATCAATGTCGCGAGGGAGACAGCATTCAGGACAACTGAGTTGCTTGATCGCCAAACTGTCAGAGGGGTTCGCGAAGGCGCCTTCAGCACTGAATTCGCGAATCTCGAACAGATGAAGTAATTCTTTGCGTAACAGACGGGCTTCCAGTGTGATGGTCTTGTCGAGGGAGAGTACTTGCATGACACTCTTGACCAACTGTAGCACTGGGTTCTGGAGAGGCTTGGAAGAACCCGGCAGAGAAGGGAAGACCCAGTCTGAAGCCAGTTCTTCGTGCATTGCTTCTGTGCGTTGACGTTTGATCAGTGCTTTGATCTGTTTGGCCAAAGGCTTGGAAAAGGTCTTTGCTAGTACATCGCCAGGAGTGGTTTGGTCGTCCTTCTCGGAAGCAAAGATGGATGCGTGGATCGGGAGTTGTGTAGGTCGCGGTGCGCCATTGGCTCCAGTGCCTGAAGGTCTCTTGCGAGCATGCATGAGGTCGATGTACTCGACGACCCAGTCGTTGAACATGGGTTGCAGGATCTTGGGTAGGAAAGTGCCAATCTGCCACTCCATGATGGTGTTCAGGGTTTGGTTCTCGGCCTCAACAACCTCTGCACATCCCTTGCCGCCGTAGTTGAACTCATCGTACCAGATCAGGTAGTCCCAGTACTCAGTGATGCTAAGATCGAGGAAGTTGAATGAAGGCTTGGCGTTGACAGTCTTCAGGATGTACTGACTGTAGGCGTAAGCATTGCCCACTTCGGCCTTGGTGGTTTGCAAGAGCAGTCTGTTTGCACTTGCGTACACCACATGTGAACCAACACGTCTGAACTCGGACATGAGCTGTTGCAGAGCTTTTCTTGACATCATCTGCACATAGTAGTGCAACGACTTGTCGTACAAGAAAGAACCTGGATTCTCAATCCAGCGAACCAGGTGTTGGACCATGACATCTGCCATGCCACCACCGCGACACGCTTCTTCCCACCATGCTCTGACCATCTCTCTCAGAGCCATGATACCAGCCTGTGCAAATGTGTTTTCGCCAGACACGACGTGAGAGATGTCTTCGATGCCTTCTTCGTTAGGCGGCGGCACCGAGAGACCCATCGAGTCGCTACCTTCAGCATCGTTGAGCACTGCAGAACACAAGATTGTGTTAATTGCAAGGTTCTTGACACTGAGATCGATGCAGACTGAAGAGTAGGTTCCAGGATTGTTGACCGAAGGCATATCCACAGTTTCCATGGCAGCGAGGATATCGTCTTTCTCGTAGCCAGCATGGTCTGGACGTGGGTTGGCTGACCACCATAGTACCACCTTCTCCTTCTGCAGTCTTCTTGCGTATGAGATATCGATCAAGAAGCGAGGATCGTCTTTTTCGAGATTGCAGAGGGGAACATTGCCGTAACGACTGAGCTCGATCAGGTGTGTTATCCATGATCCGAGGTCGAGGTAGTGGCCGACCAGTCTCTTTGCGACAAATGACTGCCATCCGAGAGGAGGCAGTCTCTTGTCATCTTCATCAGACTTGAGAGGCAGCATAGGCAAATCCTGCAAGACTGGCAGATCGTGTCTGAGTAGACGAGGCTGTTGAGATTGGATGACCACCATCACAGGGTTAGTCTCCTCCTTCTGAATCTTCTTGATGGTATCGCCAACTTCTTGCAGTGCTCTCTTCTTGGTAGTGACGTTGACAGTCTTGAAGTGAACACTTTCTTGGTACTCAAAGACATCTTGCCATTGCTCTCCGTTGCTTTCTTCGAGCTTCTTGGTGAACATGTCTTGGTAGATGCGATCGACGTTGGGCATGCCTTGGTCAGCACGAGATTTGTTAAGGACAACGATTTGAGCCTCTTTCTTGGATGAGCAGAATATCGCGAAGATCTGGCGCTCTCCAGCAATGACATGGTAAAGGTAGAGGTAGCTCATGGGAGCAGAAGACAGGTAAGGCTGCTTGGGAGGCACGTAGTGTAGTGCTGACAAGTCGAAACCATGGGTCATACCTCTGCCGAGAACACCTGCTTGCGTCTCGTCGAAGGTGCAAGTACTGCCAAGCTCCAGAACCGCTCTGATGTCCAATGGTACTTGCGTCTCGTACACTCCCTCAACACTGGAGTGATTGAAGAGTGCTGCAAGCTTGTCCGCGTCCTTGATATAAACTTGTTCAGGCATGCTGAGCTTAAAGAGATGTACCGAAGGATGACCGTTCGGGAGAGTGTAGTTGACCACCTTCTCAGCTTGTACACCATCCACAGAGACATCAGGCAGATCGTCTCCCTTCAAGTTAAGGAAGACTTGACGCGGTACCACCACCTTGAGTTGATGTACCTTCTGGTCAATCAAGACGAAGGCCTTGACTTCACCTGGACTTTCACCCTCGCAGAGCTGCAAGATCTGCCAGGTCGAGTTGTACATTAACTCACTCTGGTTGCGGAACATGTTACCAATGGCATCAGTGTTGTCAACCCTCTTCTCACCAAAGAGCTGGCGTCTTCTCTTGCGGGCCTGTTTCTGAATCTTCCACTTCTTCTTTTGGTATTGAAGCCAACCCTCATAATCTTCTGTGATTAAAGGCATATTCGGCGGAAGGCTGGCATAAGGGTCAATTGGCGCAGCAGGCTCGACTTCGGCAGCCTTGCGCTTCTGAGATGAGGCAACCCTAGAAACTATAGCCCTCTTCGGCACAGTCAGCGACGACGAGCCAAAGTCTTCAAGGTCCCCGACAATCCTTCCATTGACTTCATTGATGTCCGCAGCCTCAAGGGGTTTCTTCGTGAACATGTCCGTCATCTTCTTCTGCTTAAAGATATCATCCTTGATTCTGATTCTGCGCTCGAGCCAGTCAGGATGAGCAACGCGAGGAACAGGGTTGCGAATCTTTTGCAGGGCAGCAGGGATAGTGATGAGCTTCTGAATGACCGAGCCCAGACGCTCAAGATAGTAGTTCCAGTCAATGACAGTACGAGGATCCATGTCGCCCGGGTCGTCCTTCATCCACTTCCTGAGGTAATGCTTCTTGACTGATTCTTCAGCTGAGAAGATGGCGACCGGGATGGCACGTTCAGTGACGGGAGAGTTTCTGGGTCGTGACGAAATAATGTACTTGCAGTTCAAGCCTTTGTCCTTGACCATCTGCTCGCCCAAGAATTCGGCAAGACGCTTTGCAGTGGTAATGGCGGTCGACTTTTGTGCGCCATACTCCTCCAGTGTCTTGGCCATACTCTTGTTTTCACAAATAAGGTCGATAAGCTCTTCGTCAGCCAGAGTGGAACCACGAGAGTCCAGTACGTCCAACCATCGGTTGGCAATCTTGGCAACTGCTCCATATGTCTCCTCTAGCGTAGTGCCCTCCAGGAAGAACTTGAAGATTTGTGTTTGGAAGATCTTGATCAGCTTGAGCTCACCACGACGCTTCACTTCGAATCCTTTCAACTCTGCAAGACTGCCATCGTGGTTGAACACAGCATAACGCTTCTTCAAGTTCTTGTCTTCTTCCTTGGAAGTAGGCAAGATCATGGCTCTGTACGGACCATCGACCTCGAAGAAGATAGTGTTGTCGCTATGTGTCTCGTAGCGGAAGGTCTGAGGATCAACCAACTCCTGGTATTGGTGGTTGGTGAAGCCGTCGTGAACGCGATGGTTCAACATGACACAAGGGTATGACATGGCAATCTTCTTACCATTCTTCATCTTGAACGCAAAGTTCTCAGGGAAGGTCGCAGGAAGGATACACCAGATACCGTCAGTGTCGAGTTCGAGGGGTCTTCCGATGCGTTCAACCAGCTGACGTGCCATTTGAATGATGCGAGCGCCAGTCAAACAGGTGACACCAGCCATCTCCATGGAATACCAACGAGAACCTTTTCTCATGACATAGCCGTAGAAACTGTTCAGAATAACCTTGTGAGCAAGTTGAAGAGAGTCGAACAAGATGATCATCTTCTTAGCATCGTCAACTTCGGCCTGTGAAGCACCGGCCTTCTTCAGGTCTTCAGTCTTGCCCTTCCAGACCTTCTGCTTGCCCTTGAAATCATATCTTCTGTCACGGAAGTCCTTGACAGTGTCGACGTAGAAAGGATTCTCTCGTTGACAGATGATGGCTTCCTTCTCAATAGTCTTGGCTTCGTGAATTTTGTGGTAAATCTTCTTGCTGTAATCTTGTAGTCGCTTCTTGACTAGCACAGATTGCTCGTCGAGAGACAGATCCTGAAAGCTTCGAGGCAAGCTGTTCGCCTTCTTGCCCGGGAAGTTTTCACTCTCCAAGGCGTGACGGATCATGTTGTATTCATCGCGCTTCGCAGGTAAGTATTCACCTCTCCATGACCAGGGCAACCTTCGATCGCAAGTCTTTCCAGGTCTGTTGAAGTCGCAGGCAGCGCAATCTGCCTCTTCGATCATAGAATCTGGTTGTAGACGATTGGTTGTCATAATATTGGGATACATGGACGCAACATCCAAATGGTAGATCAGGGGCTTCTCCTTGCGATTTGGCGTTTCCTTGAGCTGTATTAACTTCTCCAAGATCTGGGCTTTGACTTCTTCGTAGTTTTCGATGTCGTCTAATGACTTCTTCTCTTCTACTGTGATACTGAACTTGAGCGCGTTGTCAAGCTCTTTGATCAGTTCATCAATGGCAGCTGGGTCAACCGCAAAGTTGCATGGAATATCTGCGCGGAAGACACCAGCTTCGATACTCTCGACGTGACCACCGACATAAGTCTCAGATTCGAGTAGATGGCCCTCCCAAAATGACTCTCGCGGTGCTTGATGCTTGTTGGGTAGAACGATCTCCTTTTGGTAGGCTTGGACCATGAGCAACATCTCGCAAAGCGTACCAGTACCCTTTCGTAGCACATCGTCAGGTCCGAGCGGAATGATGGTACATAGCGAGAAAATGAACGGATGGACGTATTTCATGTAGAGGTAATATGTCGCCACGGCGTCTGAGACGGAGTATTCGGCCAGAGTCTGTGGTCGTTCCTGGGCATATGGTGTCATCAATTCCGGGTCGAGTTCATCGGGATCGTAGCCAAGTTTGGCCACAGTGACAGCTTTGAGACCTCTACTTCCTTGAGGCAAGTAACTGTCACGATTGACCCAGGCAAAGGCATCCATGTGCGCGCAATAATTTGACTGGTAGATATCCTCGCTGTTCTTGCGGAAACCAATTTCTTGGTACATGTCAATGCCTTGGATACTAGCTCTGGCTTCGACATATGGCCAATCGAAAAAGTCTCCGTTGTATGTAACGATAATGGTTGGGCGAGCCTCCTTGATGCAGTCGAAAAATCGTTCCAGTAAAGCTCTCTCGTCCGGTTCGTTGAAAATTAGGAAAGGACCTTCGTATTCTGGCTTGGGTGTGTACTCGAAATCGGCAATGTCCTCTGAGACGATTTCTCGATTTGTGATGAGGAAACCTTGACCATCAATCATGTACGAGATCATCATGATCTGATCAACAGCAGCATCGGGGAACTTGAGCGGTGCTTTGCAAGTCTCGATATCGAAGGCCAGAATGACGGGATCCGCACGTTGTAGCCTCTCTTCAATGCAAGTAAGGGTGATGTGACCGTGTTTTGCGTCGACAGTGTACCATTTTCCTATTCGGATGTCTTTGTCGATGGCCACTCGTACGTGGTAGGGTACGTCGTATTCTCTGATGTCGACGATGAAGTCGCTGGCGTCATGGATGCTGGCCTTGTTGGCTTGTTCGAAGTCATCGTCGAACATGTCGATACCAGCGTTTGCAGTTGCGACCTCGGCGTATGTGTCCATGGCATTCATCTTGCTCTTGTTCTTTTCGGCGATGGGCGAGATACTCCTCCTGACTTGTAGTAGGTGGTCAACGTTGGCGAATGTGAGTTTGAGGAAGTTTCGTCGGTGTCCAAGTAAATGGTTTGGCTGCGGAAGGGGTTAACTGAACGCTGCAGTTGTAGAGATAGGCTTCGACATACCATTGACAAATCCTCCTTGTCTATCCTCTGAACCGTCTTGACCATGCCCTCAAAGGACCTCTTACACCACTCCTCGACTTCAGGCTCCCTGCCCCTCTTGACTGCAACCAGGAAATAAGGGTCATACTGAACGGTGGCTTTGAAAGTGTTTCCATCGTCCTGGAGAAAGTAAAAGTCGACGCCCGCGCGACCTCCTTGGTTCTTGCTGTCTTCTATGCTGGTGCTGTGCATGTTGATGAGCCAGCCTTCTCTCTTCTTGCCGGCCTCGAAGCGTTCAAAGCCCATGGCTTCATCGATCTTGTGGGCCAACCGTGTGGCCTCGAGTTTCTCATTCTGTGACGTTTGTTCGGAGCCTCGTAGTGTAGAGATGTCTGCCGTCTTCATCTTCCGTGAGCCGTACGAGGTGTTGCCATTCTTGCCCATGCGGCGGAAGTTCTGGCCGTTCTGCCTCGCCATGGTGGGGGGATGTGTATTGTGCTTCTCGAATTAATGATGGTGTAGTTGTGAAGAATGTCCGTCAGGTGCTTTCAGAATGGAAAGTCATGAGTCGTAAGGGCTGTAGCAGGGTTGGTGTACGAGGATTGAATACCGAATTGACGACATACAAAAACAACAGCGGTAAACGACAAGGCAGGCGCGCTCGACACACGAAACTCGCGACGTGCCACGCGAGCAGATCTAATGATTAGGGCAGACCTACGATCTCGGCTCTTTCGGCAGGACGCGCTGGTCAGGGTCTGGCCCTGTGGCTTTGCCGCATGAGTTCATCGACTTTCCGGCATTCTTCTTTCGACTCAATCACACACATACACAACCATGTCAGACGATCCAACACGGCAACCCGCGGGCGCGGAAAAGGCCTTTACAGCAGACCAGTGGAAGGGCGCCGAAGCCACTCACGCGGTCAAACCAGAGAACGCCAATGTCTACGCCGCCGCAGCATCACAGCATACCGCCGGTGGCTCTGCTGCCGACGTCACAATCACCGACGCGGCAAAGACAATCAAGATTGAGGACTTTGCTGCTCTGCCCAAGAAGCCTTGTGTGAGGGACTCGCTGCTCACTGGAATCACCGCTGGCTTTGTGGTAGGCAGTACGAGGGCCATCTGGAGGGGTAAGTCACTCGAGCCTCGCTCTTCTCAATCGCATCCTCTAACAAAGCATTGCAGCACCAATCCAATCGGCCACCAACTGGGCAGTCGGCACTTTCGTCATCGGCTCCGCAGGCATGTACCAATACTGTCAGTACAAGCGTCTAGCAGAAAAGGAAGGCATGACACGCGCCATGGAGATCATCGACCGCAAGCAAGTCGAACGCAAGCAAAAGGAAGCCCGTCTGGAGAGAGCGAGAGAGTTGCGCCGTCAAAAGAAGGAAGAGGAGGATGCTCAGAAGTTTGCAGACTTGAACTCGGGCAATGCTACACCAGGCGCAACCGAGGCCAAGTCTTCTTCGTGGAAGCTCTGGTAGAACCGCTTCTTTCGCTGGAGAGGGAAGGATTTCTCGTCACTTACCGCCACCACGACCTTCGTCTGCGCTGTGACCATGATCGCGTACGCCAGACCAGACGCTCTGGGTACGCTGGCCATGGGACCAACGTCCCGTCTGGCAACATCATGATGCTACACACCAGCTGTCGTATCAAAACACAAGACACAAGAGCATGCTCTTTGAGATGAGCACATGAACTGTATTTTTAGCCATGTATCATATCCTGTACAAATCATATTTAGAAGAAGAATGTCTGCTCGCAAATTGCATGCAATGTCGTGGTATCTCTCTGCAATATCGTACACTCCAGCCATCAAGGCCAGCCAATCCTTCTATCTATACACATCCCCCTACTTTCTAGCAGGCGTCTGGCCAGGAATGATGACCTCCTTGAAGGGGTACTTGAGCTCATCATCCTTTCTCATAAAGTGCTTTCTCCTCTTCTTTGTCATGACGTGCTCGACAATCATCTCCTTGCCCATCTCTTTCATGTATTTTCGGATGAATCGAGGGTCCCATAGTTCAGAGGCAATGCCCAGGTCCTTGCAGCAGCGCATCAGAGCATTGGACTTGCAGCCCTCGGTCGCAGTGGGGATGCCGTCGGGGTCAAAGTACTGTTGCTCGCCACGGGCTATTGAGACAAGTCTAGCAAGTGATATGTTAGCAACACGCGACAACTTACTAAGGCAAGTCGAGAAACTCACTGTCCTCCAGCAACAAGGGCATATTCTCTGGTGACCAGCTTCTGCGTAACGATGGTCTCGCCACGCGGCACAAGACCCCAGCCTCCAGGGCCAAAGGCCTTGTTCAAGATCCTTCTGTACTTGATCTCAGGCAAGTAAATAATTCCATCGGGCTTGATCTCAATGTCGTCAAAGTCAATCTCTTGCGTCAGGATAGCGGCAGCCTCGGAGCTGAAAGGCGTTGAAGAGATGCCGTGGAAGGAGCGGGTCCAGTCAACTTGCTTCTCGCCCTCTGCGAGAGTAGGTGGGGGATCGCTCAGGCCATCGGTGAGCGAACGCATGGGCTCGCTTGGTGCGGCGGGTGCTGGAGCGGCAGGCTTGGGTGTGTATGATGACTGAGCTGCAGGAGCGCGAGGAGCTGCTGTGTTTGCGGTGGTCGAGGCCGGAGAGTTTCCATCGTAGCGGCGGGTCTGCGAGTTGAAGCTTCTGTAGGTTGACGGCGCAAGATGCGATGAGCGGGTGCGAGTGATGTTGCGCGAAGAAGATCTGACGGCCGACTCGAGACCGGTGACGACCTCACGAACGAATGTGGTGCGCATCTTTTGGATTTATTTTGCGCGTGGAAGATTTCAGGCAGAAGATGGTCAGGCAGATGGCGTGGCAACGCAGAGAGATGGAAGCTGCTTTCGTCACCAAACCACCATGGTACTTACCGTCAATATCGTCAACTTACTCTATCGGACAATTCGAACATTGCTACCATGCGTGACTATCAAGAGCTTCAGATGATAGAACAGTATATAGTACAATTGCGTAGTGTATAGATGGAAAGACCATGGCGGCTGCATTTCATCAAGGTCCGGGCCTTCAAGCTCATGCAGTGCAATGAACAGCTTGAGCTGCCCACTTCCACCCATTTCTCGATCTTTTTAGACATTCTTCTGATCGGTTCTACGGTCGTTGCCTTGCTTCTTCCAGCATTGCTTGAACTCTTCCATCTGTTTTCCGGTGATTAGTATTTGCTAGCAAATCAAGAGTTCCGAGAACCGAAGCCCAAGTCCGAGACTTCTCAAGCCCGAGGTCGCTGTTCGCTCAACTCACCTCTGACTTGCACTGTCTCCAGTCCTTCTTTTCAAAGAAGCAATCGTTCAGGCGTGTGTTTTCGACTATTGCTCATCTCAGTCCTTTGATCTTGTGCTCAAAGAACGCGCTCAATTGCTTACCAGAGCAACCAGTGCTGAAGATACGCTTGTCCCTACAGGTGTTGGTTCAGCATCTCGAGTCATACCAGAGAGTCCAGAGGGAGAGCGAAACTTACCAATCATCTGGCTCATCGTCATCCACGACTGCACTTGCGCTGTTTTGCTTGGGATCTCTTTCCGCTGCCATTTCCCAGATTCCTGTCGAGTGTCGAGAGAGGCAAGAAGTGCTGGTCATCATCGAAGAAACAGCGAGGATTCTCGGCCATTTACGAATCGAGTAATTGCCACAAATACACCATCATGGCTGACAAAAGAGTTAATGTGCTCGTCTACTCGGGTGTGTATCTCTAATGAAAGATTTGTTCTGCATTTGTTGATGTTTTGGACATAGGCAATGGTTCTACTGTTGAATCTGTCCGTCACTGTCTCTGGTCTTTGCGCCGCCTGCTCGGTCCAAACTATGCTGTCATCCCCATCACCGGAGAGTCTGTCCTCAAAGAACCATGGACCGCATCTTGCGCTCTCTTCGTCATGCCCGGTGGAGCAGATGTAGGCTACTGTCGCACCCTGAATGGTGAAGGCAACCGTAGAATCTCCGCCTACGTCAACAAGGGAGGTGCTTATCTCGGGCTCTGTGCTGGCGGTTACTACGCATGCAAGCGCTGCGAGTTTGAATCTGGCAAAAAGGGAATGGAGGTGTGTGGCGATAGAGAACTTGGCTTCTACCCTGGTACTTGCAGAGGTCTTGCTTTTCCAGGCTTCGTCTACCATAGCGAGGCTGGTGCGCGAGCGGCTGAGTTGAGTGTCTACAAGCAAGCCTTGACTACTGTTGGTGGAGCTGTGCCTGAGACTTTCCGCTCGTACTACAATGGTGGTGGTGTCTTTGTCGATGCTGAAAAGTACAAAGATCAAGGCGTACAGGTGCTTGCGAGCTATACCGAGCGTTTGCATGTTGATTCTGGCGAGGGCACTGCTGCGGTTGTATATCGCAAAGTAGGTGAAGGCTCTGTTGTCCTGACTGGCCCGCATCCAGAGTAAGTTTTGTGTTAGATTTGGCGAACCATGAGCTAACTGGTCACAGGTTCGCTGCAGTCAATCTGACCAAAGGTGGTGACAACCCTGCCTACCCAAGGATTGTCGAGGCGCTTGCTGCAGATGATAAGCAACGTGTTGATTTCATGAAGGCATGCCTAGCCAAGCTCGGCTTGAGTCCTAGTCAGGATGACCAAGGTGTACCTTCGCTATCTCGTCTGCATTTGTCGACCCTCGAAGCCTCAGGAGTCTCAGAACTCGTATCGTCGTGGTCTGATATCGTCCAAGAAGTCGACGGCAAGCATTTGATCAAAGGCGAGAACGATACTTTCAGCCTCGAAAAGCAGAGCGGACCATGGAACGCCAAAGAGTCTAGCACTCTGAGCCTCCAAAAAGTCGCCGATGCTCTGCCTGCAGTGATGAAAGACATCCTCCCAACCTCCACTTCAACCACCGAAGAAGACACCAAAGAGGACACCGGCATAGTCGACTACGACAAGATCACAAAGACCCTCCTCGTCCACGACACCTCCCTCCCCGATACAAAACAGACCCCCTACTTCAATCACCACGCCTACTTTGCCAATCTCGCCCACTACAAAACCAAACACCACCACGACATTTCAGAGACATTTGGGAACATGCTTCTCTATGGTGAAGTCGTTACCTCCACCAACACTCTGCTTGAAAAGAACCCCACACTGCTCGAGAAATTGCCCACAGGTACCACAGCGACTGCAACAACTCAAGTGGCAGGAAGAGGCAGAGGCAACAATGTCTGGGTATCTCCTCCCGGATCTCTGATGTTCAGTACTCTACTCCGCCACCCAATGGCCCTATCTTCCACCGCGCCTGTAGTATTCATCCAATACCTCTGCGCTTTAGCCATTGTCCAAGGCATCCACACCTACGACCGCAACTACTCTTCCCTACCCGTTAAGCTGAAATGGCCCAACGACATTTACGCCCTCGACCCCTCCAAAGGCCCCTCCGCCAACACCTCGGACCCCAAAAACTACGTCAAGATCGGGGGTATATTGGTAAACAGCAGTTACTCAGGGGGCGACTACACACTCATCTGCGGCATCGGCATCAACGTCTCCAACACCGCCCCCACAACCTCTCTAAACGCTCTCTGCACGGCCGCAAAACTCGCCCCCATGCAAGGCGAAAAACTGCTCGCTAGCATCTTGGTCTGCTTTGAATCTCTGTATTTGCGATTCTGCCATTCGGGATTTACTCCGCTGCTGGATACTTACTACAAGCATTGGTTGCATAGCGAGCAAATTGTTACTCTTGAGCAAGAAGGAGGTGCAAGAGCCAAAATCAAGGGAATTACTAGTGATTGGGGGTTGCTTGTTGCAGAGGAATTGGGTTGGGAAGACAGACCTACGGGCAGAAAGTGGGAGTTGCAGAGTGATAGCAATAGTTTTGATTTCTTCAGGGGTTTGTTGAAGAGGAAGACTTAGGAGATATTTTGTGATGGGAGAGGGTGAAAGGGGGAATGAGGGTATGAATATATATATATATATACTTCTGTGAACAATGGACTGCCGATAGTTGTGTGTATCTGTCTAGAGGAATTGACACAATCACTGGATTTTTTGTTGTTCAGAATGGCGTACAGAATTTTCCGCTCCATCATCGGCTATTGTCTGTACACGGTTCCAGGGATATCTGCATTTTGTCGTGCTTCCGGTCTTTGTGATACCTGACAATATATCCCACGACTACCTTGCACTCAAGCTTGGTGTACAGTAGCATCTTTGCTCTAGAATGTCGTATGACCGTAAATGAAGTGTCTATGTCTGCTTTTTCAAAACTCGGATTCAGAGTTCTCAGGTCCGTCGTCGAGGTCAAAGTGTTCGAAGTTGAGTATTCGACGCCGCTTGGATAAGGAGTTGTCAGAACCATTGCTGCCGCTGGTTGTGTTTGAGACTACAGGGCTCATCTCGTTGGATGCGGTAGGTGTAGGGCTCGTGCCTAGTAAAGCCGACTCTCACCTTGTCGAAGCCATAGTTCTGATGTCGTGCATAGAGTTGACTTTGTGTGGAGGGCGTCCGAAGGAGACTTGACCTACCTCTGGGTGCCTGCTGAACTTGCTGGCCGAGTTCTTCTGCGTAGTCGTTCCTGACCTTCGTGACCTGTCATAAATCACAGTACCACGCCGAACGAGGTATAGGCCGTAAGAGAGAACGACGACTCATCCGCGCTCAGTGCACTGCAGAGACGCAGGCGCATAAAACAAAGCCCTCACCTGCCGCTTCTCTCACCTTCCACAACCACCTATAACAAACCACCATGTCTGCCATCAAGGCTTTTTTCAAGAAACTTTTCTCCCTGCTCGCCTGCCACGGCAGCGAAGATGAGGCACCCCCTCTGGTGATTGTGAGTTTTCAGGTCTTTCAGCCTTCTTGGAAGATCTATTGCTGATGTGTTACAGGGAGGTCCCATGGATATCCGTCACCATGAGACGGAGGGTGGCGGTCCTCTTCGCGCCCCTATCGCTGGTGCCCCTCCGCCCTATGTGCGCAAGCACTAAGGTTAGTGTATTTGGTGATGGGAATTAGTGACTTCGTGCTAACGTTTGTGTAGGCTTGATGACTACATGAGTTGACGCAAGGTCATTGAGTGGAAACGACGTTTTGTGTAGGAGTATCAATCGGATCTCCTTTCTAATGCCCAAGGTGTTCGTTGTGTTGCGCCTCTGTGTCAGCTGTAGATACGATGATTGTAGGTCCATGAAACGGCATGGAGTTGCCGTGGTACGAGTTGTGTCCGGAGAGAGTATGAAAAGTCGCTGCTCTCCATGGACATGATGTCAATCCTCCAAACCTTTGTGACTTTTTATAGCAGGCATTCGACTGCCTTGGTAAGATGATATCTGATATGATAGTATGTTCGTGTGAAGTTCTCTCCTGTGCCGAGTACACCTTTGTGATGCTGGAAAAATACACAATCTTGTGTTGAAGCCGAGCTTGACCACTGAGAGAGCGTAGAAATTGAGCTCTCAACGGGCAGAACCAGTGCTTGTATTAGTTTGTGACTTTTTATAGGAGAAAAAGTTAGTGGTTTTGCTGGGGAGTTGATGGTTCGGCACATCATATCTAGAAGCCGGGCCTACTGGATTCGCGGCTTCCGATATCCGTTTGGAAGCTTGTCTTCGTAGACCAGCGCTGTTGTTGAGGCACTCTGGTTCAGAAACATAAATCTGTGCATGCTAGTGACCCCATGCAAAGTGGATATCACCACAGATATCCGGGTGGTAGACCATCGAAATGGAAACCCTCTCGTAGTCATTCAAGGTTTGAGAAATGCGGAACGATATCGGAAACAACTGAGTTTTGGAGGGGGGACGCCTCCGTCCCTCTCAGTACAGAGCAAGGGCGCATCGACAGGCGAAAACAATCGGCAGAGCAGCACGAATGAGAGGATTGGGAGGAGCAGCTCGTGGCATGTGAGACAAGCGAGCAGATTTGGATTTCGTGCCAAGGGTTTCGAGAGCGTGAACGAGCTGGGGTACATGGTACACATTTCTGGCGTTGGTGGAGGAAGGGTAGGGAAGGAACACGACGGCCAGGAAGAAGGGGGTCCAGGGTTGACATGAGAGATATACGCTCAGAGAGATCTGGCGTGACAATTTACAAATCAAAAAGGTCTTTTGGATGTGAAAAGAGGTAGATTGGATAGTGTATCACTAGTCGTGGTTGTGGAGTGCAGTGTGATTGCATGCCGGCGAACCAAGAACTAGATCCGCGTTCTGAAGGCACGGTGTTCCCTGCCGAAGATGTCATATCTTGCCCATTACGGGGCCTAGTCATCGCCTGAGTCTTTTACGCTTCCCCCCATCTCTCGTCTATATCTGATCTTGTTTCCCAAGAGAATACAGAAAAGCGACGTGGATTTGACGGACGGCGGGCAGCTGCAAGCACCAGCACAGCCCTGCGGAGAGATCACGGGACCGAAGTCGTGTTGGCCGAAAATGAGGAGAAGGCAGGCGCGACGCTCTGGCACCGCGGGTGGTTCTTTCCAAAGGCACCAAAGGCATCAATACGCGCGTGTTCCAACGACTCGACAGACCGACTTTTTTGTTTTGCATTAGGTACGTTTGTTTATTCTACCTCTGCCCGATCCATCTGCGCCAGGCCCAGTGCCCCCCCATGGCCCACAGAGAGAGACACACCTCATCTCCCACCCAACCACCGTCACACACCCACGCCCACACCATCCGACACCGACACGTCCACTACCCTTATCGGGACGCGACCATCGCTTCACAACCCAAGCTTCCATATCAATGTTTTGGCCATAGCACTGTCGCGTTGCCGTCCATTGCCCGTCCTCCCCCATTATATGCTCGGTCGCGTAGGGACGCGTCACAAGTCGGCATCCAGAACGAGTAGCTAACCCACCTCGATAGGGCGTGTGCCCCATGCTGTAGCCTTCGACCATGAGCGCGCCGTGGCCTGGTCAGACCAATGGCGTCTACATGAACCCATCCATGTCGTCGCTTTATGCGAATCCCAATTCCTCCAACATCGACCTCAACTCGTTCGCCCAGAATGGCAGCATAAACCCCCAGCAGGCCTTTGGCGCTCCGCAACAGACTTACAACGTCAACTCGGTCGTGCCCTCGAAGCGTCCGCGTCCCTCGGAAGATCAGATGCATCACTCGCCGCATGCCCCGTCACAGTCACTAGACATGTCACGATCGCAAACCCCAATGCAGGCCGGTGCCCCCTTTGGCGCATTCAACTCTCAACAACAGCAGCAACAACCCTTCCAAGCTCCGCCCACCCCCTATCAACATCTGCAGCAGAACCCTTCAGCCTCGACCAATGCTACCCCATCACCGACCATGCAACCCCAGCAGTTCCGTCCGCCTCAGCAGCCACCACAGCGCATGTCGACAGCCTCGCCGGCCACCTTCGCACAGACCATGTCTCCCGCGCCCCCGACCGCGTCCAACAACATGATGCAGACCGGCACTTTCACTCCGCAGCAGTCGTTCGGCGCAAACTTCAACCCTTCCTCGTCGCAAGCTATGAACATGTCTCAAGGCATCACTTCTGTGCCTCAGATGCAGCAGCAATATCAGCAGAAGCTCTACCAGCAGCGCCTGCAACAGCAGCAACAGCGCCTGCAGGCCAATAGTATGGCTCAGGTGCGCGCCAATGCTGCTCAGACGGCTGCTGGCTTCAACCCGGCAGCAGCTGCGGCCAATGCTAGCGTTGGAAGCGCCAATGGCATGGGCACTCCTGGACAGCCATCTGCGCAATCAAGTCAGCAAAAGCAGGAACAATGGATGCGATCGTTGCAGCAGTTCTATCAACAAAACAACAGACCCTTCAACCCTCAGCCCCAAGTTTGCGGACGACCACTACCTTTGTACATTATCTGGGTCATTGTCCTGCAACATGGCGGCTCCACTCGCGTTACTCAGTTCCAGGGCTGGCCCACGATCGCGCAAAAGGTCGGCTTTAATCTCCAACAGTATCCTACGGCCGCACAAGAATTGCAGCAACTGTTCGAGAACAACCTCGGCCAATACGAGCGCGTCTTTATGCAAGCTAGAATGCAGCAACGCCAGCAGCAAGCTTCGTTGCAAGCGCGTCAGTTGGCTGGGCTAGGCACTCCTAATCCTGCTCAAGGCTCACCAGGCCGTCCAAACGATCAGCTTTCTGCACAGCAGCAGACAATGATGGAGATGCAGCAGAAAGCCCAGCAACAACAGCAGCAAATGCAGCAGGCTCAACAGCAGCAACAAGCCCAACAGCAGCAGCAAGCACAACAAGCTCAACAAGCGCAACAAGCGCAACAAGCTCAGCAACAACAGTTGCAATTGCAACAACAACAAATACAGGCCCAACAACAGCAACAATTGCAACAACAACAACAACAACAACAAGCCGCCCGGCAACAACAGCAGCAGCAGCACTCAACTCTTGTGCCCATGATGAATCCCCAAGCCACACCAATGCAACGTCCTACTCCTACACCCGTCAACGGAATGGCCACTCCACAGAATGCCATGCAGCACTCGGCTTTGAACGAGTTCCGTCGTACATCGAGTGTTGGTAAGCTCGACTCTGTACCACCACCAGACCAAGAGCTAGCTCGAGTCTCTGCATCACCAGCAGTCAAGACCCAGTCAGAAGCAGGCGAAACCCCAAGCATTAAGCGCGAAGCTAGCACTGCTGAGTTGAAACACATTACTGGCCAGGAGACAGAGTATGAGCCACATAGACGTAGCCTGGACTACTATGGTGGATACGACATCCTCCCATTAGCCAAGCTTGGTGGTGAGATTGCCCGCCTGGTTCCTGATGTGCCTATGGTTGATGAGATGGGGCTGATCGACATTCGGGCTCTTACCCTGAGTCTCCAGTCTGGCATTCATGCTGAAACACGTCACGCCTTGGATCATTTGACGTTGATCTCGATAGAACCGCGCATCAACTTGGATCTTGACAAGTGCGAGGATTTGACAGACGTGCTTGTTGACTGCGCGGAAGTTCAACTTGACATTCTTGCAGATGGCGCTGCCGAAGTCTCGGACGGCCTTGACTTGCCATCTTATGAAGATCTCGTCAAACTATGTCGAATCGAGAACGAGTCCTTGCAGGATATCCCTGCCGTTGGCACTCAGGAGTATGAATTGGATCGTGCTGCTGATCGCCTCATTGCCGTCACGACACTACTGCGGAACCTTTCCTTTAACGAAGCGAACCACCGCCTTCTATCATCCAATTCTGTTGTCAATTTTGTCTCAAACGCAATACGCTTGCTGGGCACTCGCAACACTTTCCTCCGGACCTCGAGGAACGTCGCAGACTTCTACAAAGATGTCATCACATTCCTCTCTAATATCACTGGTATTCTGGAGTTGCCGAGCCGCGATGATGCTCTTCACATCCTTCAGTTCATTTTGGCCTTTGCTCCTCAGCCAGCGCCTACAGTCTCCTCCGATTCTCCGTTACTATTCAGCCCTTACATACCTTTGGCGCAACGACATCTTCCGCTGGCAGTTGACTGTCTTGCAAAACTCTTGGCTCGCCAAGAACCTAATCGATCATTGTACCGCAGCATTTTCACTTCATCACAAGCGACAAACTCGTCCGAGGCTGTGCCACCAGCAGATTTGCTTACCTCTGCTTTTGCTCTGAGCATCTCCGTCTTGCCCGAACGCTCAAAACGAGCTTTCTCCACTACAGTCGAACTCAAGATGGTGGAAGCCAGGAAGGCTTTGCTGACGCAGGGCATGTTGGCTGCTGATATCTTGGCATCCATGGTCCCGACAGCACAGTCGTCCGAGGACAACGACGAGAAGAATCTTGCTCGCGCGTGGCTTGGGTCTGACGACCGCTGGCCTGGAGGTCTATTGCGTATGGCCTTTGTGCTCTCGGTCGACCGCACTGCACAGGCACATAGGCTACAGCCCGGACACCCACACATGCCGCCAATGGAACCAGACATGCAGAGTTACGGTCTCATAACACATCGCGGGCTAGGTATGTTGGCAAGGTTGGTGGAGAAGGCTGGATTGCCTGCCTCCGAAAAGGCAAGAACGGCCTCTGAAGACGACGAGTCGCGAGATGATGGCGCTCGTGGTGATGACGACGATGACGAGGAAGACCAAGATGAGTTTGATGAACATTACAAGCCCACGCCCAGCTGGATAGCAAGGTGTAATCCGGCTCCCCAGCGGGAGACGGTTCTCGGCGCTCTATTGTCGCCAGACGCAGATAAAGTGGCCCTGAAGCTGTTGTGCAAACTTTACGATATGGCGGCCGCATGAGTGTGTCAGAGAACAGCATAGCGAATGAACAAATACAGAGAAACAGAAGTTGGCCAAAAAAAGACACAAACATTGACCGGATTATGCATATGGGAACTAGTGGTGTAAAGACACTCACGCAATTCCTCTTGATTTCTTTTCTTCCCTGTTCATGTTCTGTTAAACGATGACGATGGGATATGTGACGTTTGTAGATTGCGCGCGATACTGCTGCATATGTACATTGCCGACGCGACTCTTTGCACAGGACATTAGTGTGAGCACAACTTCGACTTCAGGCTGACACGACTGAAGTTCGTATGCATCGTTGCATGACTTCTTGAGTATAAAAATCTCCTTCGGGAAGCCACACCTAGAACCAGAAGAAGATACGAGACGTTCATGACATCCGGGCGTGTTGCAGGCTTGCGGCAAGCAGAGAGCAGACGGGTTGGTGGGTGTGCCTCATCACCGCCACTTTCCCTCGCAAGTTCCGCCATTCTACGATGGCTTTGGCGATGGCTTGCTTTGCCTGTTCTGCTTCCAACATCACACAGCCCCCCTCCGGATTGACATCAACTAAACAGCTTCCTTTTCGCGCTTGCCTCCTGCCATAGTGCCGTTGGCGCACAAAATTGATCCAACAATACCAAGACTCTGGCACTCCTCCCTAATGTAATATGAACGTTTGTACTGTTTTATAGTGAAGCGAGTCATTGTCAAGAAGAGAGAAGATTTACAGACGTTGCGATAATAACAGGAGTAATGAATCGCCAAACCTCCGAGTGACCGATAGCACGGTTAACATTTAAGCTTTGGAGTCTGACAACGATCCGCCCCTGTCAACTTTTTGGCTTTGTTTTGGCTTTGTTTGCCGAACAGCTCCCCCCTGGTCTCTTTGGACTGCGGCCAGCGCAGCAAGCAACGGGCGGGCTTTTTGAGATGCACCTGCCGTGGTGTTTTGCCAAATGAGCGTGGCTTGTAGAGATGTCTGTCGCGTGAGCCGTGGGTTGTTTCGTTTCCTGTTGGATTAAGCCGCACGTTTCAGTCCAACGCATGGTGGACAAGCCACTGATGATTTTGGGGATTTGCAGGTCTTTTGCGGTCCTGCGGGATGAAGGGGCGGGTAAGATGAAGGAGGGGAGTCTGATGATGTTGTGATGTTGGTGGATTTGCTGATGAGATGGCCGCCCTAAAAACATGTAGGTGACAATATACGAGGCAGTGGCTGGGGCTGGCCCGCTAACTACTATGGACGATAAGGAGTATCCTTCCAAGATATTGTAGAGTTGTACCGTCGACCGTCTTTTGCTTCCTTTCCTTTTTTGTTTCTTTGTTCACATTCTCCGTTCTGGTATACGCGATTCTGGTCGATGGTGTGCGATTACTAGACTAAGTTAAAAGAAACATATTCTGGATAAAAGAGCAAGGGTTATAGGAAAGAAGCGAACCATGGGATTATCGTTCTTCAAGACCAGCGCTATGGAGAGGATGGGTTATGAGAAAGAGGCCAGCTATCACCAGATCGAGTCGCTGGGAGGCGCTTTTGATGCTTTGAGAACCAAAGGCTCGCGAATGAAGCAGAGAATCATCGCTGGCTCGATTGTCTCTGTGCTGATGATTTTCATGTTCTTGGCTGTAAGTTACTTCTCAGCTTCATATGGTGCAGCGGAGCTGATGATTCGTAGTTCTCCCCTGACGGTACAACGGCATCAATCAGACAAGAGCAACTCGAGAAATGGTGGAAGACTAGCGATCCAACAGATGCAGCAATTGAATCTGGTATCTGGAAAACAAGACCCGAAGACGAAGAGGTAGAAGGCACACCTGAACCCGAAGCCTGCGACAATACGCCTCAGATTATTCAAGTCGCCATCTTCGAGCACGTCCGCGCACATGATGAAGTCGACGCCGCTCTCGTCCACTCCATTGCCTCTCAACCAAACGTGAACCTCACCCTCTACCAACAAGAACCCCGCTTCGGCAGCGAGAAGATCTTCCACGCCTTCGGATTGAACTACACGGGTCCATTGAACCCCGACCACTTTATGGGAACAGACAAACACACCACCATCCCCGATTTCTTGGTTCTCACAACTTGCGAGTTGGCATTGCGCGGAGCACCCAAACGTCTGGAAGCATTGCTCGATCAAGGAAAAACTCGCTTGATCTGTATTACCCACCATGCTGACCACTGGGCCGAGGAACAGCGCAAATCCGACATTAGACCCTGGGTCGATGCCAACATGGTCGAATTCTGGACGCTGTCACCTCATACAGCAACTTTTCTTTCCAACACAATCGCTGCTTGGGATTCTAATGCTGACGAGCCTTGGGATAATCCTCTTTCCCCTCCTATCCGCGTCTTCGTGCCCGTATTCCCTGTTGCTGCTCCCAATATCACGGCATCGGAAAGCTCAGATTTGAGTTTTGCTATGCAGGGTGACTATGATCCTCACCGCAGAGACTACAAGCACATTTTCGAGCGCCTGGGCAACTTTTTGGCTGCTGCAGAGGGAGACAGAAATGTCTCTATGCATCTGGTTGGACAAGGACAACGACCCACCGTCCCTGAAAACGTGGCCAGTCACGTCTTCTTCGGCCAAGGACTTTCCTACATTGACTTTTATGGCTTGCTTTCCAAGGTTTCTGCTGTATTGCCTGGATTTGCGTCGCCAGAGTACTTGGATCGCAAGGCTTCGTCTTCGGTTCCTGCTTCGTTGATTGCTGGCACACCGCTTGTTGCCGATCGCAAACTTCTTGCTGCCTACGCGTACCTAGAAGAAGATTCGGTGTGGTTGCAAGAAGATGACGAGAATGAATTTGATGTCATAGGCAGGATGCTGAGTGCTTCTGCCGAAGAAAGAGCAGAGAAGAGCAAGCACGCAAAGCAAAATGCTCAGAAGATCATTCAAGGCAACATCAGAAGAGTGGGCGAGTGGTTAGAAGAAGGCATTACGAATATGTACTGTCGAGGTGGATCGTGGGAAGAAGAAGAAGAAGAGTAGGAAATCCTTTTGCTTTCTCATTCTTTTCATTTAATAAATTTCATGTATATACCATTTATTTCCATTCTGAATATTTTTTCGTCCTCTTGGTTCTCGATGCATGGCGTGTGAGCTCAATCTTTGCTATAACAAGCTAGTCTTACTGACACAAAGTACTTTGTTTCAAATTCCTATTCTCTCTAAGAGAGGACGGCTTGGCCAAGGAAGACGGGATCGGAGATCAAGCGAAGGCTCAGGGGTGCATATGCAGTGGAGAGCGGAAGGAGTAAACCCCTAAAAAGCAACATGGAATGTCTTGGCATAAAACATGGCTAAAGGCAGATGGGAAAGAATGATCGAGTACGAAGTACAGAGCTGAATCAGTAGAGCTGAGTGTTTCGAAGGAGTCAACAACTGGGCAAGAGCGATGTGGTAGAGAACCAATTCACTGTCAGGTAAATTGTCATGAGATTAGGAAAACATGTTGGAGCATGAGTCAACCAGGACGCAGGCTGAGGGTCTTTTCTTTCAGCCGTGAGTATCTTGATTGATAGATGGAACAAAAGGCATAGACAGATTAAAAAGGGTATATAGAAGTATTATTTAAGCATCAACATCCTGTGACTCTGCGCCTTGTACGAGCTCACCATTCCACCTTCCCTCCAACTTCTCCTTCTCGAAGAACATCTTGGCAAATTCTTGTGCCTCATCAATATCATCTGCTACTCTTGTGCAAGCACAGTCTTTTGTCCATGTGTCGTGGTAGTTGATGTTCTTGCCCAACTTTGAGTCCATGACAACATGTGGCGTGCCGATTAGAGTGCTCAGGATGTGTCCATGCAAACGATCGGTGATGACAAAGTTTGCAGCTCCGAGCATTCTGAAGCCCTCTGTTGCTTTTGCCCAGGCGCGCTGGTTCTTTCCCGACTCGCGGTGTTCGCCATCGATCTCAGGTGTGGGGGTGGACTTCCAGTCTACTTTCCAGTAGCTGACGTTGCCGATGCCGCCGCCGAGGTCGAGGTTGCCCTTACCGAAGGGGATTGATTTGGAGCTTCCGTCAGAGATCTCCATGTCGTCGCGTGCGAGGATCAGGACGTCGTACTCCTTAGGTGTGTTGATACGGAAGTCTGAACGGTCGCCCCACATGAATGCAATATCAGGAGTGAGCACAGTCTTGACTTCGCCCTTGCCAATGCCGTCCGCGATGGCGAGGTCGGTGGATTGTGCGGCGATTTTCTCGCCCTCGAAGGTGTCTGCCAGCCATTTGTAGCTGGGTGCGTCACGTGCGGCGAGCTGGAGGTTGGGATGCGTTAGGAACGCTTTCTTTGTATCGTTGATGCGGTCGTCGTGGGTCATGTGGATGCTCTGAGGGAAGGCACGGATAGGCACTTGGGTGAAGTGCTTGATCATCTCCATCCGTGAAGGTTGATCCTCCCAGTAATAGTCGTTGAAGTTGCCACCGCCAGCCATGATGATGGCAGAGTTGGGCTTGTGGTCGTCGAGTGCTTGTGTGAACTTGGTCATGTTACAGTCTCTATCCATGAAGCGGCAGGCTTCCATGGTCTCGATGCCCATCATGCTCAACAGGATCTGTTGTGCGGACCAGATGGCAGCATCGCCCTTGTTCTCGGTCTCAAGATATCCCCAAACGTTGACATAGCGGATGCCCTTGAGGAGTTGTTGGTATTCTGATATCAAACGGTGTTGAGCAGCGTTGACCACAGCTTCGCAGCCTGTTGACGGAGGTGTAGTCTTGTCGTACGAGATTGGCACACCGGTGGATGTTACTGAAGGAGCTGCCAATGCTGAAGATGATAGTGACGGCGTTTGTTGTGTGGTGTTGTGTTGGACCTCATCCTTGTAAGACGAGAATGGAGATGACACAAAGTCTGTCACATCATCGAGATGTAATGATGAAGGTGATGATACTGTGCCAGTCTGAAAGAGAGCGATCAAGCAGAGGAATAGAACCACCACTATGGCGATGTACGCGCATCGACTAGGGGCAGGCATTTTTGCTTGGATGAAAGTTGAGTATCAAGTCGAGATGGATGTTCCGCCTACCTGCTCATAACACGGCTTTTTACTATCCATGACGCTCCTTTTTTCGACTCACCGTACCCTAAGCATGGGCAATCTCTACAACACAATACAGCTGAAACAGGTATGCCGCCGAGTAAAGACGTTTGCAGCTGGGCAATCTGATTACCATGGATGGCGCATACTGATGAGCCAAGAAACGGTGGTGTGCATGGCCGTTGATGGATAGATATCCACCAGGCACATGGTGCCTTTTTTATTGCCGACGATCCATTGTCAGAGATAGGAGAGGCTTGGCTTACCAGAATGAACATGTTTGCTGTCAACTTTCGGTCGACGGGACAGGAGAATCTCAGCCGAGTAGTTTGACACAAATAGAGTGGAACTCGAAGGGGAGATTATGTGAGAGTATACAAAGTAGGTGATAACAGAGCAGAAATGACGGCGGTGGGAGTCTTCTCAAACGGGTGGCTGCGGCAGAGGAGACTCCCTCGCCGTTGCCAAGACGTCTGATCTCTCCAGACGTCGCTCCGCTCCTGCACCTTTGCACCTCCTGCCCAGCTTTGCCCTACGAGGGTAACAATCAGTCAGACTCTTCAAAGCAAATATGTTCTGTCTGCTCATTGCCGGAGAAACAAGGCTGGTATCGAAAGGGTCGCCAGGTCGTCTCTCTTTTCGCACTATGCTACCATCCAACCAACATCTTCGCCACCAGTCTATTGATATAACCCGAGTCAGAAGACCTGTAGATCAAGCATGGCCCGAATCGATCTTCAAACGCTTGCATAGTGTTCGACACTCCATGACCCGCTTTAGGGGCTTGTTAAACAGAGCATCATTAAATAGCCGATGCCCTTTCGCGTGGCCGGCGCCGCATCTGATCCTACCTCCAACGTTTGCCATGCTGCAGGCGCAAAGGAGACTCTTGTTCCAGCAACCATTCTTCCGTGTAGGCGGAAAACAAAAGGAAAATCGATTCTCCAATCTCAAACCCTTGTTCAGTCGGTGCCTGCCAAGTCGGACCTGGGCATATCCAGCCAACGGTCCTCTCTAGTTTTGCTTGGAAGTCGAACGTCTTCACTCTCCTGATGTGCTCTGGTGCATGCTGAGACTCACCCGATGATTCCCTGCTAATGACAGTCTCGGCTGCCATTGCATTTGTGTGCCGTGAACGTACCTTTCCTATGCCCGGTCTCGGTTTGCCGCAATCTTCATCAACTTAGTCTACCGGTTCCTTCTCGATCAGCTCGCCTGTCATCATGTGTATTGATAAAGGAGAAATGAATGTCGGAGTCGAATGAAATGGGTGGGACCGAGTTGGTAAGCAAAAGAGAAAGTTCCCCTCGGCATCTTAGAAGCTTGTCCAGTGAAACCATCAATCGCAAAGATGTCCGAATCATCGCCACCATCACGAACAAAGGTCGCCTTGACAGTGTTGTTCCATTCAAGCTGCGCTGTCTCGGTGACTTTGATCTCCAAGTCTGCTCTCAATGGCATTGAGGCACCTGTTACTCTGCTTGCATTGCAGACATTTGTACAAGTGGTGCTCTTGACGCTTGTTGGCAAACCGCTTGGATGGATCAAGTTCAGTCGTCCTCTATCTGTGAGCACTTGCTTTCTGACATGTGCAATGGACCTTTACTAACAACAAGCAGGCTTGGAAGGGCTTAATACCCTTGATGCTGGCACGTCTTGTCGGAATCCTTGCAAAAACTTTCTGCCTGGCCAGCGTCGATGCGTCCTTATACCAGATTGCACGAGGTCTACTTCTACCATTCACCCTGCTCCTGTCGCACTTCTTCCTCCACCCGCCGCCATACAACCCACCTCTTTCTCTCTTTGGATGTGGCATGATTATGATGGGCTTCGCCACCGGAATGATCACAGATTTGGGCGCCATGCTCACGAGCATCAAGGGCCTCCTGCTGGGCGTAGGATCCAGCTTCACCACTGCCGTCGAAAGTGTCGTAGTCAAGCGCTTCCTCACAAAAGGCGACGAGGGAATGTGGCAGATGGTGTGGATGACGAATTGCATGGCTCTGGCCTGCTACTTCCCTCTCTTCATCATCTCCGGCGAATATACAGTCTTTTCTGGTCTCTACAATAGCGCGATGGACCTGGATGTCGCCAACGCTGTCGCTGCTGCCGATGCTTCAACTCAGCTCCACGCCTTCTTGTATACCGCTGTCGCTACAGGTGGTGCAAGTTTCCTCCTGACTCTGGCCACATTTTTGCAAATCTCAGTCACCAGCCCGACAACACACATGATCGTCACAGCCGCGCGCGGAGTCGCTCAAAGTGCTCTCGCGGTGCTGATTCTTCGTGAAGCTGTCACAATGGGCAGAGTCTGGGCTATGGTCTGCATCTTGGGAGGTAGTGCAGTGTATGCCTGGGGCAAGGATAGAGTCAAGCAACGTGCTGAAAAGGTGGATAACAGAGGCATGTACGAGAAGTTGAACGAGATGGAAGCCAGAGAGTCAGAAGAGGATGTCGAGCTGAGAAAGGTTTAGCCCGACGCACCATACCGACATATAGATAATAGACTGCATACATCCTTCTCTTCCTTCACATTGAACCATCTGTCTAAAGCCTCGAGATGATCTATCCACAAAGCCAGCGTGAGGCAATGCTCCGCGCAGTCGACAACGAGTTTGGCAGAAGATAATCACTTGTCATCCATCCTGAGCACTTCTACAACTAGAGAATCACCGTAGATTCAGACTACAGTTTAGTCGATAGAAGAAACTAGAAGAACAGTAGCAGGCGCTGGAATAGGATCGTCAGCACACACTGCTTTGCCAACGACATGTTAGTTGTGGGTTGCAATGGAGATGGTTGAGACGACTTCGAAAGGTCGCCTTCGCGGGTGACAATGCTTTCCCAGGCTATTGTATGTGGTCAATTTCTGCAACGGTACCATAGTTTTGGGTTGATCTTCTCTGAGGGCGAGTTTTTATAGTGTCAGACCCTGACTGTTTACCACAAGCATCGCCAGACTCCTGCGAGCAACTCTGAACCCCCCTTGAATATTCTGTCAAACTCAGGCATAGGGTTTACGAGAACAATTCATCTAGAGCTCTTTCAACCACCTCAACTCTCCGTTCTCGATATCAGTCTTCTCCTCAACCAGCTCCTCTGTCCTCATTTGCTTGTTAAACGCAACATGCCATGGATCAACCATCCACTCGTCGCGGATTGTCTCTGATGAGAAACTAATCATATGGTCAGCACAGATCTGGCTATGAGCGAGGAGCCCTCCAGTCACCACATGCGAACCAAGAAAATCAAGGTATAGAAACTTACTCCTCGATAAACACGTACTTGCTAGGCGTCGTGTCTGGCTGTTGCAACACACGGAAGGTAACGTTGTCTTTCCAGTTTGCATCGAGATAATCGACAGCTGTTCGCCAGAGCTCTTCACACTGTTTCCACATGATGTGTGTCAGACTTAGATCGAGTCACTCAGCCACGACACTACTGTGAAGCATCCCTGCTATCCTTGTCCTAGGTTCGCGTCACCACGAGTCTGCGTATAGTCTTACCCGGTTTTCCTTGCCTGTCTTCACCGTAACCACAACGAACAGGGTTATAGCCGGACGTGCCATGTTCTTCGTCTGCAAAGTAGAGTTGCCGTTAAGGATTGATAGTTCCTAGAAAAAAGCAGGCGATGCCTATTGATACAATGCACCCTAGCTTAGTCAGATGCTACAAGTCGATATGGTCAGGAGGATGCCCAGGATATCTTAGGCACAGGTGCTGGCACTAATCCTTCTAGCCCCATGCAAGTGGTCGCTTTTGATTTCAAGAATAGTCTCCATATTGCTAGGTGTGCACAGAGATCGCTACCATCAGACATTGGTTGCAATGACCTCAGGCGGAATGTCAAAGTAGGTATGGTTGCAGAGAAGAGCTTGCGATTGGAAACATGTCGATAGGCGCCATTTGTAGTTGGAATAAAAGCAAGCTCACAGAACAATGAGCCAACGAATGTGGCTACTCAAGCGCCCGGAGAATCTTCGCACCTCGGTTGTGGCTTCGTGGTGTGCCCCAGCTTACATCACAGTATCTCCTCTCGGGCACCTCACTTCCAACTTATCATTTTTCAATAGATAACTAACCAAGTATGACGGCACAACACCCAAGCTCGAACTTCCCAGAGTATTTCAGGAAACTGTCGACTGCATACTCGAGGCAGACCGGAGACTCTACATTCAACCTGATACACTCGTTCTTGCAACATCTTCCAGCAGACGTGATCTTGAACGAGCAGTCAATCATTCACGACAATGCTGCAGGACCGGGTACAGCCACTATCGCTGCCATGTCGATCCTCAAACAAGAGCCAGCCAAAATTGTAGTGACAGACTTTACTCCAGGCATGATTGACAACATTCAATCAAGAATTGACCAAGAGCAATGGCGAAACATCACAGCCTCTGTTATGGATTCTCATGAACTCGCGTTGCCAGATAATACTTTCACACTCACTATCTGCAACATCAGTACGTCGACCTTCAAAGACCCATTGAAATGTATGCAGGAGATACTCCGCACTCTGCGACCAGGCGGAGTCTGCATCAACTCGCAGTGGAAGCGTTTTACCGTAAAAGACATCATCCAGAAGGCTCAAACCAGCATCCGACCAGACTCCAGGCTGTTCAATATGCCGCGAGCGGAGTTTCTGGATGATGGGGTGCTGAAAAATCTGATGCTGGAAGCAGGCTTCGACAAGGCCGACCAATATGTGGAGACGAGTATTATCACAGACGAAGCGATTGAAGGCCTTCGGGAGTTTATGTGTGGCAATTTCACAGCATCCGCGAGAAGCGATTGGACAGAAGAGGAGGTTGCCAAGTGGCCTGTCGCTATCGATGCCGCTATTGAAGAGGAAAGATCGAACTATGGTGGCATCAAAATGGAGGCTTGGATGGTAGTGGCAAGAAAGGTAGATTGCTGAGTATGTTGATAGTCCACGACATATGCATCTTATGATCATCGTAACGGATGAGAGCGATTCTGGATGTCCTCGATATAATATGCAGGGTTGTCTTGTTGCTGCCACTGGACACTGCACCTCACAAACAATGCAGTGGAAATGGAGAAACCTGGCTGCACAGACAAGCATCCTCTGTTTGTGAGCTATACAGGGATGTGCAGTGCATTATCAGAGGTGAAGAGGCGGTTGAAAGAGTGGTGGTGGGCACCAGCTTTGTGGTGGATTGCGTGATCCGCCGACTGGGAGCGATGAGGGGGAAGATAGAGATTGGTAAAAGACTCGAGGTTGGAGCTCTTGTTCAAGTCCTTCGAGTCAAATCAATGCAATGGTCTTGATGGCTGCATATTTGGAGTGATTGATGGAACATGTCGTTATTTTGAATTGACTCGCCAAAAGAAGTCGCAAATGAAGAAACAAAGGTATAGACTATACATGAAGGAATAAAGTCGCCCAGAAACAAGCAAAACAGAACCGCTTAATATGTGAGCAACTTGCCCTTCTTCTTCGTCAAATCAATGCCTTCTTTGGCATAGGCACAATACCTATCTTTGATGGATACAACTTCATAAGTACCCTCCTCACTCGCCCGGATAGCCATGTGGTGGTCTTGGGAAAGTTCGCTTCTCATCTCAAGCACCTCGGATCTCTGGCCACGACGAGCATTGGTACTGCGTGTCCAGGTGAACTCGAAAGGTGGCGTGCCGCCAAAGTCAAAGGTGATTTCGGCTTCTCCACCCTCGTGAATGTCGACTTGAGATTCGACACCCTTGCCCACGCGCACGGAAGGCATGCCGTGAATCTTTTTCTCGATGTTGGTGGAAGCACGGCATGAAGAGCCAGAGTCGCTGACACCAGTGATGACGAAGGTGCCAGGCTTCTCCGCCAGACGCTTGAAAGTTGTGGAACCGGAGCTGGCTTTGCGGGCCACGCTGTTGAACTCGTAGTAGACTTGGAAGGGAGCCTGGCCGGAGAGTGCGAATGAGATGCGGTCACCAACGCAGAAGTCTTCCTGATTCTCCAGAGGGCGAATTGTAGGAGCGTCGTGGACAGCAATCTGAACTCTGGGCGAGGTGGCGTCGAGAATACGGCTGCAGCCAAGGCTATCAGTCACTCTGCGGATGGACACAGCGGAGTTGCCCAGATGCAAAGATTGATGGGGAACGCGAAGCTCATGCGTGTTCTTGGTGATGTCCTTGACGTAGAAGATCTCAGGACGAGCAGAACCGTGATGCTTGATCTCGACATCAATGGCGAACGGAGGTTGTCCTTCCAGAGTGATAGGAATGACTTCCTCACCAGCAGATTCGACAGAGCAGTAGCTGTATGTCCTTCCAGGATTGGTGAACCGGGCAGAAGGACGAGCGTTGATGCGCTGCTGAATAGTGACCGGAGTGAAATGCTTGGAGCTGTGATCGTAGTTGTCATCGGCAAGCTCAGTGAAGACGTAATCGATCAGACCGGCTTGGGAAGTGTCAAGGTTGATAGACGAGACACCAAGAGCAGCAGTGACAGCCTTGCTGCGCTTTGACCTTGCACCGCGTTCGTTTATGATGTTCTCATCGTACTTGTATTGGAATGGCGGAGCACCAGAGAAGTGCACGTTGACCAAATCATCTTCGCCCTCGCAGACATCATTCTTGACGTACTTGCCACCTTCAACTCGGTCATACGAAGTCTCAGGGATTCTCAGATGCGGGCGCTCGATCCAATCAACGCTAAACTTCTTGGCGTTCTCATCGACAGCACCAGGACAGATAGCATCATTGACTTCGAGAAGCTCGTACGTGCCTTCTTCGGAAGTACCAAAGAGACCGTTAGGGCTATCCACCTTGATCTTGTGCGAGTGCTCTGGATCGCGAAGGTTGCGGTAACGGACAGTCCATGGCGCTTCTCCTGTAAGCTTGAGAGGCAATTTCATAGTCTTGCCTTGCAGGGTCTTGATAGCACGTGAACCTTCGATCTGTCCGAATGAGACCTTGGGCCTCTGGTGACGAACGTTGATCTTGGCCTCCTGCTTCAAGAACTCTTTGCAGCCCATTATGTCGGTAACACTAGCCAGGGCAAGCGTGTAATCTCCGCCTTTGGTCAAAGGGTCTGTCTTGATGGTGAACTGATAGCCTTCAATGTCCTTTTGAGTATGACGTTTTCTGCTACTACCACGAACGATTTCGTACTCGAGAGTGAATGGCCCTTGTCCACGAAGGTCGACATCGAAAGAAACTGCCTGGTCAATGCAGACCTTACGATAAGGTGACGACTCCTTGAAGTTCGCGGAAGCTGAAGGTTTGACGTCCTGCTCAATGACCATGTTTTCTCCCTTGAGCTCATGTCCCTTGTAAACGTCATCGCTAATCTCAGAGAATCGGTAGGTGTAGTGACCAGCAGTAGGTGGAGTCAGTTCAATCTGTCCACGCAAGCCGTTGACTCTCTCAGTATGTGTCACATGATGGGGACTATCCTTCTTGGTGATATGATACTGGATGTTGAACGGAGGCGTTCCCGTGAGATGGAAGTCCACACGTAGGCCAATAGGCTTGTTGGCGCATTTGTCGAAGATTTCTTCTTTTTCGATGCGAAGACTAGGCTCTGCAGGGTTCTGCAGCAGACAAGATGCGGGCTCCAAAACTTCACCTGCGCAGATACCGGTGGACACACTGTGGAGTGTGTACAAACCAGCATCTTGGACAGTAGGTCTCTGGGATTGATTCTTGATCGAGATGGACTTGATTTGAGCCGATTCGCTGTGGTCGCCATTGGACAGAAGTTGGCCTTCAGGGGTGAACTTGTATTCGATGTTGTAAGGAGTGCCGAGGAAATTCCCGTTGCCCTTGCCTGCAGTAGAGCCATACAGGACAGGCAGTGGGGTGGATTGAGCTTTGGCGACTTTCAGGGGATGTTGAGAATCGCAGCCTGTCATGACAATGATTGGGCGTTCATGGACAGTCACGACCTGGTGAAGATGTGCGGCCTTTGTGGAAGGTCTGTCTTGGTCGTCATGCTGGCGTTCAGTGTAAGAGACGATGTTGCCAAAAGCATCCTCGACCTCATCCATGGAATAAACCCATTTCCCGCTTTCTCCCAGATGCTCTCTGAGAGGCACAGTGACCGTCTGCGCACGTGCCCACGAGATGTCCTTGGTGTTTCTGATAGCCAGGGCATCGGAAGATTGCTGAATAAGAGGAGAAACAAAATCGTCGGGTTGGATGCTTTGGAAATGAGCCTCCTGCTCTCTCTGGTTGGTTATCTTTCTGTACTTGATGCGCAGAGGAGGGGTTCCGGTGACTTCGAGATCTATACCCGAAAGATCGCCTTTGCAGGCGTCAGGGGTGGTGGACTTGATGATGGCCTGAGGACAGGACACGACGATGGTGTCGCCGACGCGCTTTCTTTGAACTTCCAGCTTGGACTCGTCCATGACTTTGGTCAGAATATATCTGCCAGTCTTCTTGGTCGGGTACCGCAACAGCAAGGGCTGGTTTGAAGGAGGGTGTGCGGCTTGTCTAGCTGCCTCCTTCATCAACTTCTTGATTTCTTTGCCCGAGATGTGAATGGTCTCGTTTGTTGCACCGTCGAACTCGTAGCGCAGCAAGTCAATGCTGACAGGCGTGGTCTGGTTGATCTGAATGGGGAGGTAGACATGTGGGCTCGACGAGTCGAGGCAGAAGGAGGTTTTGGCAGGGTTCAGGATAGCGGAGCCCTCGGGTAGGATATGGATGATTTGCTTTCCCAGAATCAAGGACGAGTTGTGAAGAATGCTGGACTGTTTGACGTGGTGGCCTGAGACGCCCAACTCGCGATCGTAGAAGATTTTACCAACAGCGGCCAGACCAGCGCCAACAGGCAGCTGGATGCGGAACATGAGCACGGCGTCCAGTGCAGCGTGAGCCAGGAAGAGAAGCAGCATGGTCGCCGAAGACCACTCGAGCCAGGGGATGCGCAACTCGGGCAGGCCGAACAGGAAAATGCCATCGAAGGCGACCCATTTCATAAACAGCCATAGCGATTCTGTTTCCTCCTCTTTCAGGTAAAAGTGGTCGTACATCTTCCAGCCCACCAGGGCCAGGTAGAAGCCGACGACATAGAGACGCTGCGTCGGCGCATCCAGAGTGTCGACGGGGATCAATGGGCCGTCATTGTCTGGCGGTTGTCGCGTAGCAGCGGGCCGTAGCTGGGTGATGTCGAGGAGCTTCTGAGGCGTGAGGTTGTTGCGCCGTGTCGACTGCGGCGTCGAGGGGAAGGCGCCGGAGCGAAGACGAGGTGTGCCGTTCATCGCATGCTGCGGATCTTCGTCTGTCGAGGGTAAGAATGGAGATGTTTCTTCCTGCTTTTGTTTCTAAATCATGTACAAAACAATCAAGCTCGTCACACTCTTGGCGCAACCAAGCGCGACCGAAACGCGTCGTCACCCTGTCCTACTCCAATTGATGCCTCATCCATACTTTCACTCATGTCCCCGACTCGTGAAGCTACAATGCCGTAACCATCTTCGAGAAGCCGCCAACTCGTTCTTTGAGTCAACCACCTCGCTGTCATGCCACCTAAGAAGAAGAGACGCACGAATGAATCAGCTACACCACAAAGCTCTCCCCCTCCTGAGCCAACCACGCCCAATATAGAACCATGGCCAGGTTGGTGTGAGATTGAATCTGAGCCAGTTTGTCGACATCTTGCGCCTCGGACGATCTCGCAAAGCTGACATCAGCAGGCTTTCTTCACCACAATTCTGAGAGACATAGGTGTTCGCGATCTCAGAGTCCACGAGGTTTTTGGTGTTGATGACGATGCTCTTGCCATTTTGCCAAAACCAGTACACGCAGTCATCTTCTTGTTCAAATACCAGGAGGATGGAACTGCTGAACAGAGCCAAGAAAAGTCATGTCCACCTCACGTCTGGTTCGCCAACCAAGTAAGCTATTACTCCTGTGCTTCTTGTCTGACTCTAACCCATCAAGATTCCTCAATATGCTTGTGGAACAGTGGCTTTGCTTAACATCGTCAACAACGTTCCAAACCTGGAACTCGGTCAACCACTGGAGTCTTTCAAGAACTACACGCAATCATTTGATCCTGTCGCAAGAGGTCATGCCATCGACAGCTTTGATTTTGTTCGCAAGATACACAACTCGTTTGCGCGGGATACTGACATGCTCATCGTCGACTCTGCAATGCACGACCGCAACGACAGATTGATAAAAAAGCAAAAGACCGAAGCTGCAACTGCCGCGAGAATGGCCAAAGCAGCCGAAAGGGCTGCAGAGAAAGCTGCAGAAAAATCTGCCAAAACACAACCGACTACGCAAGCAGTAAGATCTAATCCCTCACGCAGAGCCAGAACTAGCAAAGTGTTGGTTGAAAAAGAAGAAGAGGAGCAGTCCGAAGAAACAGGCTTCCATTTTGTTGCCTATATGCCAATTGGTGAAGATGTCTGGAAGCTCGATGGTCTCGACGCCTTCCCGACAACTATCGGGAAGATTCCATGTGGCTGGGACTGGTTAGATGTCGTTCAGACCTCGCTCAGCGTTCGCATGGCTCAGTACGAGGAAGGTCAGATTCAGTTCAGCTTGATGGCCGTGGTACAAGACCCGGTTATCGAAGACCGCCGAATTCTTGCACAGAACGTCTTGTCACTACAGAAAATTGAACTCCGACTCAACGAAGTATCTCAGGATTGGGGCAGCTACATTTCCCCAGACCATGAGGAGTCTACTTTGTTTGACGGAAGCGAAGAGTATGAGTTGACCAACGAGATGATTGCCCAGGCTGTTATACACGAAAACTTGGCACAGCAGCTCAAATCTAGCTGTCCAGACAGCCTCTTGAAGGTACGACAAGAACTGATGACCAACCAGGCTGGTTGTCGAGCACAGGTACGCGACTCGCAACAGGCAGAGATTATGGATGCAGAAGAGTCCATGCACCGCAGACACGATTATGGCTCGTTCGTCAAGGCATGGATGCAGGCGCTAGTAGACAACGAAGCGCTCAAGCCCTTGTTAGACGAAGAGCTGAGATAACAGATAATACGGCAAGTATCGCAAGCATTGCATTTTGGTTCAGAGATACCCCCTTTTCGTTTTTTCACTTATACCATCGACTATAGAGACAGCACATGCGGCTTCAACGTCAGGGCATCTCGTTAGCGATTCTTGCTTTTGCTATGTCAGTTGGAGATGGTCATGCATTCTACCTTGCCAATCGTATGACATGCCTAAATGACTGATCATGTTCGATATATGGTGATATGTACTATCCATGTGACTAACTTATGCCTGCATACTTCGCTTCCATATGCTTCGGAAATAACAATTTTTAGCGTTTCTCATGGGGGACAACAAGTACAGGATATAACGAAAAGACCGAACGACCAAATTCACACTCGAATCGTGAAAGCCAAGTCTTAACTAACATTTTTCGAGTATTGAACATGGAAGTGAACAAGCGACACAGGGTCACACCTTAGATGACATTATTCCCGGATTATCTCCGTATGAACTTCGCAACCCCAAAATGTTCGCGACGAAAATTTCCAACGTTCCAAACCAACTCTTTCTTCCAACATCACCAATGACCATCGATCATTGACAAAACCATTCAATCACAGAACATAACAATCAACTTACTACAGTGACACAACCAAACAACACAACAACAAGGTCAAAAAAAAACAATCATGGGTCAATACGACAGAAAAGCCCAATCGCAACGAAAACACGGGCCCATCCTCAGCAGCAGCACCTCCAAAGCTCCTTCCCGTCCTCCACCAATCGCAAAACCCGAATGGCGAGGAAGTGGCTACACCAAAAAGGCGAAGCCGAAACCTCACTTGGATGCACCCAAATCCCAGCCTCTTGCTCAAGATCAATTGTTGCCTGTGGAATTGCAACAGTTGATGTTGAATATTTTCAGAGATGCTTTTGGGGAAAAGTTGATGGATTTTGAGGAGATGAAGGGGTTGTTGAGGGAAGTTAATGAGGCTGTTTTGGAGGGGGAGTGGGAGATGGCGTTGGGGACAGAGGAGAAGAGGGAGGCGTATGCGGTGAGGTGGAGTCCGAGTAGGGCTCTGGCATATGCGAATGTGTTGGCTTCATTGTGTGAGCAAAGACCTGAAGACGACTGGGTTTCTCGTATATCCGATACCTCATCAAGCAACACTACAAAAGCCATCTGTTTTGGTGGAGGTGCTGCAGAGGTCATGGCATTCACGGCATTACTCCGACATTTACGACCCACGGCTTCTGGAAAACAGCAGCAGGAACTCGATGCTTTGACTTCGGATTCTGCTCCGGAAAACACCACTTCATTACTGGATTTCACACTCGTCGACTCTGCAGACTGGTCTTCTGCACTCGACAAACTAGTCAAAGCAACAACCACCCCACCACCACTCTCAAAATACGCATCCGCATCCGCCAGAGCAGCAAACACTGCTCTCCTCGCACCATCAACCCTCTCCCTCAACTTCGCCCACCACGACATGCTCACCCTCAAATCTCCCAAACTCAAAGAAATGCTCGGAGAACAACCAGTCCTATGCACTTTCTTCCAAACCCTGGCAAACCTCTACAACACAACCATCCCCAAAACCACCGCCTTCCTCTACAAACTCGATTCCCTATTGCCCAGCGGCAGTGTGGTGCTTGTTATCGATACAATCGGCGCCAGCACCTCCACTCCAATCCCTGATTCCGAGGAAGTAACCGAGTATAGTGTTGCTCGGCTACTATCTCGCGTACTATTGGGCAAACCCCAAGAACCAATCACCACACAAGGAAAAGGCAAAAAAGCAATCGAGGAAGAAGAAGCAAAGATTCCAGAGCAGAGGTGGGAGATGATCGTCAATGAAGAGATGAAAATTAACAGATTGGATGAAAAGTTGAGGTACCCAGGAAGCCTCGAGAACGTAAAGTATCAGGTTTTGGCGTATATGAGGCGGTAGGAGAACAGATGGCAGGGTTGATTGGGGTATGCAGATGGTGATTGGGGATGTGGTTACTAGTAATGTTGCCTTGTAGCCTATACAATGTTGGAAGCTTCGGGTGTGTCAAATATGCATTATTGGCGCTTTTTTTTTTGCTGCATGAAGAAATAAATTAGCAAGTCTGCGAACAAAGGCCATGTTCTTGTTTTTGCTTTTCAACTTTGAGTAATCAAATCGCCAATAGTTTTCTGCTTCACATGCTGTATCAAAACTTTGTATGCACATTCTCGGAGCATTGATAAACTTGCTAAAATTCGGTGCTGCCTATACCAGCTGGATATCCCACTGGTCTCTCCTCGATCAACAAAGTAGCGCTTGAGCCGCAAGAACATGTACAGTGAAGATCCCCTGAGGATTGAACTGTGCTGATCATCTGTGCTCGTTTGAAGCATCTCGCAGCCGGAGTCGCTTTCCAAAACTGGCGTGATTTGTTTTTGGAATGTACTGTGTGCATTTGCAGCAGCGCATTATGCAGTATCTGTAATATGCATCGAGAAAACCTGCAAATCGCTTGGCATATCACCGACGTCTCGAGGAGCCGGAGCGAACGACCGTGTCCCCGTGGATTGTCTGCTATCTGCTCGGAACGCTGTCCGAGGCTTCGCTACCTTCCCACTCCATGCAAATGTCGCAGATGCATTTCTTGAAAAAGCAGGAACTTAGGGGGGTTGGGTGTGACAATTCGATCTAGGGATGCTTATACTGACGTAAGTTACGTGTCAGTAAGGTCAGTAGGTAAGTAACGGTAAGTTACCTACCTTTTTGGTAACTTACCTCGCATATGCGTAGTTTCAATTATAATATGCGAAATATTAGGTCCAGAGGACGGGCCGGAGACGGCAAAGATGCTTAACACAAATCCATACCTAATCGCGAAAAGTGGCCGCAAACCCGCGGCTCTAATATTTAAAGGTTACTGACATACTGACGGTAAGTGACCGTTAGTCTGACGGTCACTTACACGTCACTTATCTATAGGTAAGTTACCTCGTACATCCCTAATTCGATCGTACATTTAGAGACACTACGTCGGACTGACGAGACGTGCTATTGTTCAGGTACCTATAACTGCCATCTCTCCTTCTCCAAGTAGAAACCCCCAATGTCGGTACATATACCGGCATGGCTCCCGGGAGCGGCTAAACGGGCTTCCCGAAAGCTCTTTCCTGACAACCTCTACTGGAAAAATGTTGAGTTGTCGTCTCGTCAAGCGCTGTGCCGCTCAGATAGCTATATCAATTGATTTTTGTTTCGTTGCTCATAGCCTCGACCGCATTGGTTTTTGCTGTCTGCCGTGCGTTTGCCTTTTTTTCTTTCTCTTTTTTCTCTTGCATTTTGTTGTTGTTCCGTTGCTTGAGTCGTCATTGTCGAGCTTTCTTCTAGGAGGAACTCGAGAAGCTTCTAGGGAGAATCTATCAACCGTTCTGACGAGTCATGTAACCTGTACCGTTGTCTGCGAATTTTCTTCTGTCAGTTTTCTTGAACAAAAAAAGACCCAAGCGAATTCGAGATAGACCTACGTGATCCGGTACACAGCTTGCATGCGTGTGACGATCCATAATGAAGAGCTAGTTCATCTCCTTCTTCCAGACCAGTCTAGTCCCCGAGTCAGAGGTCTGCAATGGGGATCACTTTTCGGACAAGACATTGAACAAAAACTTACCTCTCTCATGGTTGTGGATTCTCCCAGACGAACGCCGTCAAAGCTCAGATGTATCCTCTGGCGCTCAAGTCGAGGTGTTGTGGAGTTGGACAGACGCGTCAAGAAGTCTGCAACCGTGTCTTCTTTCCATGTTTCCTTCCAGACATACAGATCGCGGTCGTCGTTGATGCAGATCTGATATCTCTGTCGTGAACCCATGTCCGAGCTTGTAGAAGAAAGAGAAAAGATTCGTTCTGCAAGGGGTAGCGACGTTTTGTGTTGGACAATCTCGAGTCTTTTCTTCTGTTGTTGTCTGCTCATGGGTAAACAGACAGCGTTGGTATTTGTAGACACGAACAAGAGAGCCACAGACATGGTCGTGCCGCATACCAACCAGCCCTCATTTGTTGCCTTATCTAAAAGCTAAGCTTAGAAACTCCCCGCCTCGTCAAGAAGCACGTTATCTGCCGCTGGGTAATGCATTTTCCTTCATTGGGTTAGGTAACAGCAAACTCAAGGCGGTTGTGTGTTTGGTCTGCACACTATCATGCGTTCGCTGTGGCGCGCTGGAAAGCACAAGATCATCGGTTAGATTTGCGGTATGAATCAAGCAATAAGAAAAGTGGATATAGACGGGGCGCGGTTTTAGTGGTTTGATGCCAGAGAAGCGACTGGGTAGCTGGAGACTTCCAATCAGTGTTCATTGGTCATCTCGGAATCACGTCTTCCTTGGTCGGCCGAATAAAACCAGTAGGATCATGGAAATGGACAAACAGGCTTGAGTGCAGATATGGCTTATAGCTACTGGATGCCGGGAGGTAGTGGAAGCAAGGCTTGCATACCTTTCAGTCCCAAGGCTGCAGCAGCTGCAGTGGCTGCTTGGCTTGAGGTAAACGTATGATTTTCTGTTCCGCTGCCTGTCATACGTCAGGATGTGTCGCGGTTTCATGACAACCAGTCCACCCTAATTGGTGGCCGACAGACGGGAGTAGAAGCCGAAAATGGAGAACTTCGCGTAATACAAACAATGCGGCTCGCGATACGAGCCACGTATTTGGAGAGAATTGCAGCCATTCTGCATTGAGAAAAATCATGCTCCGGGTGCGAGCAGGTGTAGCACATATCGGCAGTGATGCAAGGTCGCCAAGTCTATGTTGAATCGTCGGAGACACCGATGCATGATACTCTTCCTGCAGATCAGACTATTTGTTGTATCGCATTGCAGATACATAGGCTTGACGAGTGCGTATGGGTGTCCACGAACCTCGAACCACGCGGAGGTAGCTGGTTGTGATAATGATGAGATATTGTCACCATTCAACAATCTGACCACACAGTTGTTAGTCTCGGACCACCAAGGATCCGCCCCCGTCTGTCATAGGGAACGGAAGACACGAAGCAATGGGCGGCTCGCTCTTGCGCCTTGCTCGAACACGCCTTGCGATCTGTCGGAGCTGTGAGCTTGATCATCGTTGTGATTTGACGACGTGGGTGCTGCATGACTGTTGCTGGCTTTCCACCGTCTTGCAGAACACCTTTTACTGTTTGCGGGTTAATTCATGTCTCTCTCTCTCTCTCGAATAGTGGAGATGTGATGGTGGACGATTGGACGTTCATGACAGCCAGGGATAGGCACGATCCGATAGCCGTCGATCGTGCAGAGTACCGTCGGTAAGCGGTAATTAGCCAGGCTGTAGCCGTGAATCGGTGGCACGGTAAACGCTATGGCCCGCGCCGGCGGTATGCACGACACGCGGTTCCATCAGTCGTGAGTCCGATTGTAAGCCGTGACTCGTGTCGCAGCCTTGATACTCATCATGCTCGACTAGCAGCCATTGTGAAGCAGATGCTGCTGATGGCACGAGATGAACATATATAAGCATCGGAATCATGCCAAATCTTCGGGGTCAAAATCACGGACGCATATTGTCATACGATCTCACCATATCGCAATACGGCGTCAACAATTAGACGCCAGAACAGGGCGATCTCATGCGCGTACGCAAATCAATGGAGATGCGTGGACAAGGCCTTGTTTCGCCTGTTATGGGAAGACTTTTGATTCGTGGAATGGCAGAAGGCATGGATGTAGGTGCAAGCGCTGCTGCTGAGTCGGATCTGAGATTGCCGCACCTTTGGCATCTCCCAGGGTCATGTACGATACAGGTCTGATTTCTCGCTAGACAGGCTGCACCTAGGAGGCTCGCGATTCATGGACCAAAGCCATCTCGGAAGAGGTCTGACGAGTCGACATGTCCCTAAGGGACTCGTCAACAAAGCTTGGCGGCTGCGATAGCGTGTCGATGCAATCTGGCTTGCATGTCGCGACGATGCATTAGAATCGGAGAGAGGCTGCGACAGAGGCATATTGGGAGTTGTCCACGGCCAGGAGTCGAAGTCGGAAGCGGGCAAGAAGGATGCTTGGCATAGAGTTGGGAAGGTACGTGGGGTGGCAGTGGTGGTTAGCGGCTTCCGAGCAGACCGAAACAATGACGCTGCCCAGGAGAGACGATGACCTGGAGTTCGGTGCAGGACTGCTGCTGCTTCTGACTCTTATCTGTCTCGCTCCCTAAGGACCTATCACATATTCCTAGTGACCGCCGTAGCCGAAAGCAATCATGTCTGGAGCCGACTTGCAGCGCATCGAGTCGTACCAAGTGAGCAGAATATCTGCCAAAGTCAAATTACGGCAGCCAAAGCTGACAGCTGCAACCTAGTACCCAGCCACCCATGTAGGACACTTGAGCCCTGGACAAGAAAAGGCACTGCTGGCCTTCAAGGAGCTATGTCAGGAGAAGGGCTACTACAGCCCGACAGGGGGTCCCAATGGACTGCCCAACCATGATGACGAGACGATGCTGCGGTATCTGCGTGCTCGCAAGTTTATTCCCAGCGAAGCCTTTGGCCAGTTCAAGGACACAGAGGACTGGCGCAAGGAGAACCAACTCGAGAAGCTCTACGACACCATCGACGTTGGTGAGTATGAGCAGACTCGTGTCTTGGTATGTCATATAAACCGTCGGTAGCCTCTTGTCATACTGACAAGCTGCAGTACCCCCAATGGACTGGCCGACAAGACCGCCGCGGTATCCCTGTATACATTTTCGAAGTCGCCCACCTGAACAGTAAGGCTGTCTCGGCCTACGAGGCTTCGACCTCGTCTAAGAACCAATCCGTGCAGTCCAAGGTCCCTGCCAAAATGCTCCGTCTGTTCGCCCTGTACGAGAACCTCACCAACTTTGTGCTGCCTCTCTGCTCAGAGATGCCCAACCGCCCCTTTCCGGAGACACCCGTATCGCAGTCGAGCAACATTGTCGACATTTCAAACGTGGGATTGAGACAATTCTGGAACTTGAAGAACCACATGCAAGATGCCAGTCAGCTGGCCACCGCACATTACCCAGAAACTCTGGACAGGATCTTCATCATCGGAGCTCCCTCATTCTTCCCTACCGTCTGGAGTTGGATCAAGAAGTGGTTCGACCCCATCACCGTCGTAAGTCTTGTCCTCTCCAAACATAGCCTTCTCTTTCTATCATCATCATGCTCTTCCAAGGCCTTCTTCTCTCGCCGGACTCACGAGTATCTAACAAAGCCATAGTCGAAAATCTTCATTCTTTCCAAGCAAGAAATGTATCCGACACTCTCCAAGTACATTGAACCGGAGAACATCCCCGAGCAATATGGCGGCAAGTTGAAGTACAAGTTTGGCGACCTGCCCAACATCGACCCAGACCTCCACAATGTGCTTCAGTGGACCGCACCGCATAAGCTAAACGGCATGGACACAATCCCTAGCGGTCCCATCAGATGGGTGACAGAACCCAATGGCGACAGAGTTGCCGTCGCAGTAGGCACAGAGAACGGCAAGCCTCGCGACCGCAAGGTTGCCGTTGTCAAGGCATCTCAGCGACCCGCCCCTGCGGCCCCAGCCGCCAGCGAACACGCCAGACAGGACGCCGAACCCTACAAAACCACCAGCGGC